>LOEQ01003738.1:57983-69513 GCA_001685075.1 Bramus lutescens
CTTTCATTTTTGTCCATAAATAATAAATCAAATATAATATTTAAAATGAAAACCACATCCTATATATGACCATGTTCCTGGTGCCTTTTTCATAGGACCTTTGAAGAGTGGCCCCCACAATGATCCTAGCGGTTGTAGGTCCATCAAGTTCCTGGCTTGGAGAGAGCACACAGCTATTAGGTTGATGTTCATCAACACTACAGTCGTCCAGAACTATCTTCTGACATTTTCAAATCAGATTAGCGTACATCCTGCTCTAAGTTCGAGGAGCCTGCCACAGGATGATTCATACACAGAAAACCTCACACACTTTATCCAATAAGTATTGACAAACATATCCACTTCAAATCTTCTAAATCAAATCTAGATTCCAGAGTACCCCTTTGCTTCCAGGGCAGCTCCTCAACAGCCCTTGTGAGCAGACGGAAGATGGAACCCCTGACCTCACCACTACTAACCATCTCCAGGTAACATTCTGCTTGGCTCTAGTCTCCCTAACTATGGAACAGAATTTCCTGGCAGCTAAATAGCTGAACAGGGCTCTCAGCCCAAAAGCGTCTAATCAATGCTTTCACTTCAGTCTTCCCAGGGGATCAACTAAGCAATCACTCCAGAGCTGGCACATCAAGATTTATAAGACAGAATAAGAATGCATGACCCGAATGGCGGCAGAAAGCCATTTGTCATGAGTAATAAGCAACAACAAAATCCCTGGCTCACAGGAGCATCCATTAGGTCAGTGTGAACCTCCGGACTAAGACGGAGGGCCCCGTGGGACTTACAAGATATATTTTTAAATAAAAAGAGGATTCTAGTGTACCACTGAGCCTGCTATAAAAAAAAATCCTAACGCTTCTCTAATCACTTTCGCAAATGATGCGAACGAGCCCTGCTTTCTGCTTGATGCACTGCCGTTGTCACATGCCTGCCTGGCACACAGCCCCTGCCCAGTCATTGAGTCACAGCAGCCTCTCAGCCCAGCCAGGGAACAGGAATTTTTAACCTGGTATCATAGACAGTGATGAGCCAGTCACTGGTTTCCTGAGCAACACAGCTTTTATATTCCCTTGACATATTTTTAAATTATGATTGTTACTAAATTAATAGAGAGCAAACACATGGCAATTGTTTTTAAAGGGACATATGTTTACCACCAATGCCAAGTAATTGTTTTTATATAATCAACAACAGTAACAATTACTACTGTTGATTCCACTTTTTTTCTTAGTTACCGGTCTGACTAGCAGTTTTCCTTTAGTCCCTGAGAACATCTGTGGGTTGTGACAGTGTGTTACCTAATTAAGGCTGTCCTATCTGTCAGCACACAGCAGGAAAGCTAACATCATTTATTCTGTAGGCAGGATTTACACAGGACTCATTCCTAATGCCAGCATTTTTGGCTATAAATGTATCTAAGTTTCACCAGAAGGTTTTTATAAGATACGAAAGTTTTATGTGTCACTGGGGATGTCCCTCTTTACTAGTGACCAGGTGTTTTACATCCGTTTCATGAGGACTGAAGTAGACCCGACTGGCATTTAGCAAGAGGCAGATTTTTTTTTGACAGAAGTGGGTGCATTTCTCCGAGACTGATTTCAGTTCTGGCACTATTCATGTAATAACATTCTGGGAAACTGTAGAATTATAATCATATATCACTTCAAACAGATGGCTAGAAGTTTTTAAATCATCGGAGTAACTATACATATTTGGGAGTACAGCATATTTTGATACAAGTACACAATGTACGAACCCAGGTAACTGGTATATCCATCCCTTATTACTATTCTTTATGTTGGGAACATTCCAAATCCTTTGTTCTAGACACTTTGAAGTATGTAATAAATCATTGTTAAGTATAGTCACCATAGCGTACTGTAGAGCACTAGACCTTATTTCTCCTAAGGAAATGATTAAAAACAAACAAACAAACAAACAAATGAAGACAAAAACAAAAAACAACTTTGAGCTTACAAGAGTTAATAAATAAGGACTAGTTTTTTGGACTTTTCACGTAACCCATGAGCCTCAGTAATTTGTGCAAAGTACTATATAAAACAAGACCCACGGGTTGAGGGGTCCTTTAGAATACAGCACAAGTCAAAACCGAAGCATGTTCTGTGAACACAGGTGTGGCTGCACCCTCCACAACCATTTATCACTAAGGGAGCTTGGTCTGATATCAGTCTGAAGGGACACGCTGACACGGACCCACAACACAGGCGTCTAAGCTTCTTCCTCACAGGTGCAAATACAGCAACTCCCTGGATACCCAACAACGCTAACCATCACTACTGCTAATTCCATTCTCTTCTGCTAGGTAGTCGAGTCCATGGTCTAACTAGCAGTTTCCTTCAGTCCTTGAGAAGATCTTGTGGGCTGTGACCATGTGACCTGATTAAGGTTGTGCTATCAGCACGTAGCAGCTTCCATATCATTTATTCTGTAGGCACCTGTGCACTGTGCTGGCCCGGGCAATTCAGGAGAACTAACTTCAGCACTGAGCTTTTCTGTCGGCCTAGAAACTCTTGTGTAAACAGAACTAACTCCCTGGGCTACCCTGGAGCTCCCTTTGCTCTTGCTAGAAAGGCTTTGCTTGGCTGTCCTCAGAGACTCAGTCAGCCTGACCCTGCACCAGAAGCTGGAGCCCACAGAGGACCACAATGGCTCTCTGGGAGCCTCAGCTCGCAGTTCCCAGGGAGTCACGGGCTGGCCAACACTTATGCAATGCCTACTCAAACTTTTTAGCTTGATCCATTACAAAATTTTGACCTATTCATAATTTTTTATGATGAAACAATGAGAATGTTGATTCTTTTAACTGCTAGAAATATGATTTCCCCCTTTTCCCATTCTCAGTGAATATTAATTCATTGTCAATGACGTGTATCCCCTCTTTGGCATTCCTCATGACCGACGACTTAGTCCAAGGTCTGACCATCAGTCACTCAAATGTTATCCAAGTCCATTTTGTCTCTCTTACTAATATGGTCACCATATCACCTCCAGTTATTGCTCCAAACAGTATTCCAGTCAGTGGGTTCCCATTGTGAAATCCTCAATGAGTTCCACTACCTATAGAATTAAGTCCAGACTTTATTGTGGTATTGAATACCAAATCTCACCTCAACTGACATTTCGTTTGTTGTTTATTTTTGATGTTATAATTTATTTATTTATTTTCATTAAAAATAGATGTTTTCATACAGTTTATTCTGATTATGGTTTTCTCACTCCTAGCTCTTCCTAGATCCTCCCCACCTCCCCAACCATCTAAATCCACACATTTTCCCCCCTCATTCTTACTAGAATACAAGCAAACATCTAAAATAATAATGATAATGATTTTAAAATAAAACAAACAAGTCAGAACAGGATGAAACAATTAAATAATAATAATAATAAAAGAGCCAAAGGAAAAGCTTAAAAACACAGACTCAAAGACACAAGGATTCACACACACAGAAAAACCATAAAAAGAAAATTGGAAACAGTAATATATAAGCAAAAGATCTATAAAGTAAAAGGAAAAAATGCCCAGATGAAGCATTATGAGGCCAAAAAAAAGATTAAAATAAACAAAAAAAAAAAACCCTTCGGCAATACCATTGAGTTCGTTTTATGTTGGCCGTCTAGTGCTGGATCCAGGGCCTGCCCTAAAGTGTGGTTTGAATATTAAACTTTCCTCTGTGACCAGTTACCAATTGGAGATAGCTTCTGGGTTAGGGACTGGGGCTTGTGTCCCCTTTCTCTCTCAGCACTTGGTCCTCATATGTCCCAGACTTACGCATGCCCTGTGCACACTGCCACAGTCTCTGAGCCCACATGTGCATGAGTCCTGTTGTGTTGAGCAAGGTGTCCTCTATCTTCACTGCCTCTTAACCATCTTTTATCCTCCACTTCTGCAGAGCTCCCAGTGCCCTGAGAAGACAAATTTGCTGGCACTCCCATTCAGAATGGAGAATTCCAAGGCCCCTCGCTCTCTGCACGTTGCCCAATTGCAGGTTTCTGTGTTTGTTCCCATCTCGGGCAGGAGGAGGCTTCTCCGATGAGGACTGAGCCAGGCACTGAGCTATGAGTCTAGCAGAATGTTGTCAGGAGTCATTCCGCTGCTGTGCTCCTTTAGTGGAACAGTAGTGAATTTCCACCCAGGTCTATGGTCTATCTGGTCTCAGGTTCTGAGCCACCTGGGTTCCAGCATGGGTCCCATCTCTCGGAGCGGGCATTAACTGCAACAAAAAAGAGTTTGTTACTCTCACTTTTGTGCTTGCCACCTTTGCTCATCTTGCAGGCCGCCCACCCTTGTAGATGGCAGGGTTTGTAACCTGGTTGGTGTTTCCCTTTCTCCTCCGGTAGTGTGCAGAGTGTCTTCCATGAACCCTCGTCAGTTGGGCTCTAGGTAGGCACTACTGGACTTCTCCATAGTCAATGAGTAGCATAGGTGTCATCCTCAGTAATAGAGCTTTACTAGCAGTTTTTGGAGAATAACCAATAGCCTCGGCAACAGTCTTGGTTGTTTGGGGGTTTCCATGGGGCCCCTTGAGTCAACAACTTGTTTAAACGTAACCCATTACTGTCATTACGGAATTCATTTGGTGGCAAGAGATGTTCAGCTGGGGCTTTGTCTCACCCATTATTCGATTGCCCCATTCTTTATATTTATTTCATATGTGTATACATTTTAAGAAGCTTCTACTGTATTTCAAGACCAACTTTGGCAAATACTTTCTCCCACATTCCTAGACCTCATTAATAAGGATTTCTGGATTCAAGGACTTCCAAATTCAGTCTGGCCTTGGCTCAATATAGAAATGAGTTGTTTGATTACAAGCTGCTCTCTTAGCCTGAAACTTGTTCTTTTGACATAAATCTTTTGCAAGTATAGACCTCCTTTAAAGAATTAAAAAAGAGATTTTTGGAGCAGTAACCATTTTGATACAATCCTTCAAAAGGTAGGGAGTGGCTGGGGATTGAAGCCAAGGCCTTACACACACTAGGCCAGTGTTCTAACATTAAGCAATAACACCAGTCCAGCTTTCTCTGCATCTCTGCATGTTCATATGGCCTTATTTCCAAAGCTACTGGTTTACATATAATTTATTTAACTAGTCTATCATGCAATCAACAATTATTTGTAAAGCTTACTGTGTGTCCTGTATGTTGGCTCTGCATTAGTGAAGAAAAACATGTTTTTCTAAGCAGTCCAGTTACTGAAAAACTTAATCCTTGAGGGAGGGATGGCAAGCACACACCCTACCATTGAGTTACACTTCCGTATCAACTGAATAATGTCTAAAACTTTAAAATAAAAATTATAAGGAAGGGTGATAGAGGTGACGTTAGCAATGAAAAGTGCTTGCTGTCCTCCCAGAGGACCTGAGTTCAGTTCCCAGCACCCACATCAGGAAGCTCAGAACACCTGCAGCTCCAGAAGAACTGACCTCCCAGGGTACCCACATATAGGTGCATATGAACATACATACACACACATGTACACACATATAAAGATACACACATGAACACACACATAGACAAGCACACAAATTAAAAATAAACATTTAAAAATGAAAAAAGAGACTGAGAAGTTGAGACAATATTTATCCCTATAAAGTCACCTTCAAACTCATGTAAGATGTCAAAGTTGAAATTTTTGTTCATGCTTGTTACCAGATATGACCTTTAAATGTCCCTCAAGGATCAAGTAGCATTCAAGTGGAATATGTTCTTATCTTAGAACCATGTTTTCAGCTTCAAACTTGGAGCTGAGGAATTAAAAACATTTCTCTTGAAGGAAGGAGACTAGTAAAAGTCGTTGGTGATGATGAAAACTCATACCTGTCAATTTCTTACATAAAGAAAATCACTTCTGCTAGGAAGCAGTTACTGCTGTGTTCTGTGCAGATCCCATGGTAGCATCAGGATATGGAATGGCACAGGCCCTGAGTTCCACTCAGTGTGCACAAAGGGAGGTGTCACACAAGAAGAGAAATGATCTCCTAGGTAAGTCTTGCTATTTTGCAAATACAGGCCAAGATTTAAAGCTTTAAACCATCAGTGCTCCATTCACGGTATAAGACAAGGTCTTTAGTTTTTCCAGGAGATAAATATGATGCTGGTGTGTGCGTCTGTCTGTCTGTCTGTCTGTCTGTCTGTCTGTGTACGTCTGTGTCTGTCTGTCTGTGTTTGTGTGTGTCTGTCTGTCTGTCTGCCTGCCTGTGATGTGAATATCTATCTTTTAAGACAGTTTTCTAAGTGTCACTTCCTCTGTTTAGAGGTATTTAGTCAGAAGATGCTGGTTGGTTCATTCCTGGGTGGAACCAGGAATCAATTCCTTAAAGACTCTCCAAATTATTTTGATGAGACCATTCTTGAGAAACACCATATTTGATGGTTGGAAAGGTTTATCATTGATTTTATTTTTCTTATTTAAGTTTTATTTTTGGTGAAGGATAGAAGAAAACAAATGTTCTACTGGAATACAACGTGAGCTGTGCATTTAGGTAATCAGTTTTAAACATATCAGATTATCAGTTAGTAATTATGTTACCTAGAATAGTTCTGTCTTAGGGTTTCTATTCCTGTGAAGAAACTCCATGACCACAGCAACTCTTATAAAGAAAAACATTTAATTGAGGTGGCTGCTTACAGTTCAGAAATTCAGTCCATTATCATCATGGCAGAGAGCACGGCAGCATACAGACAAACATGGTGCTGGAGAAAGAGCTGAAAGTCCTACATCTTGCCGGCAATAAAAAATGGACAGTGACCCTGGACATATCTTGAGCATAGATGAACCGAAAGTCTGCCCTCCCTCACGGTGGCACATTTCCTCCAACAAGGTCATACCTACTCCAGCAAGGCCACACTTAATAGTGCCACTCTCTTTGGGGGCCATTTTCTTCCAAACCACTATAATTTCTTTCCTTAATATTTAATTCTCATCGCCACAGCCCCAAGTAAGCAGGTAGTGTTCAGAGAATGGGTAAGAATGGTGGAGTCGGCATTATGCAGCAAGGATACCTCCATTCCTGTGCCATCAGCAAATGCTAGCACTAAATCTGTGTAAACGAATAAAACAAAACTGAAAAATCAGCCTCCATGTTGAAGTCTTCATTTATAAAGTGGGAATAAAGCTTCACTTGCAGACTTTCCTGGGAGAGTAGGAGGTCAGATACAAAACATCTAATGATGCTTGGGGGTCTCTAAAACAAATAGATTTTATGAGGAGCTAGGAATCTCGTGGAGTTTGGGGGTTTTTTTTGTTTTGTTTTATCCAAATTCAACACATCTGATACTGTTAAGGAAAGTCAGAAACTGGCAAACTCCACCAAAATAACTATAGAAGCCTGGAAGTTAGTCTGGTATTGTTCCATGGGTAAAGGTAGAAAGCACCAGACTTCTAAGTCAGAAACAAAGGACTGTATTAGCCATGGGAGGAGTGGGGCTGGGAATGGAATAGCATGGCTGCAGTGGTTCCATATCCCACGGGGCCAAGTGGAAGTCCATGGGATCACATGCCAGGGCAGTCTCAAGACACCTGAGCTCAGGGAGTCTGTCGTTTCTACAGCAAGCAGTGAGGAAGGGCAAGGATGCTTGCTGGAAGGAGCCCAGCCACGGTGGAAAGAATCGCAATGCGCTGTCTCTGCCACATTATCAAGGGCCAATGGCCCATGTAAAAGAGTGGTCAGTGCCCCCAGGAGGGCATCACATGTAGCCAGAGGTATAAGGGCAGAAGGGGCCAATAGAAGACGCAAGAGTATAATTCTAAGGCGTCATAATTCAAATAAGCAAGATTTTAAGATGCTATAAACCTGCTTTCAAAGAAGAAAATATAAGACGGAAATCTTACCATGTTATCTCAAAGCCTTTGCAAAGAAAGTCACAGGATAGAAATGTGAAGATCTAGCTTCTCGTGGTGAACTGTTAAAAATGTTAATGGGCACACTGAGTATCGGGTGTCATGGCATTTTTAGTCAAAATGTGTTTAAGTTTATTCTCCTCCCACCCCACCCCATCATCTCCCCATCCCTGTGTCCTCCTCCATCAATCTCCTTTCCAATTTCATATAATATATCCCTTTGCCCCAACCCAACAACACTTTTTTTTTACTCCTTTGCCCTCTAAACTCATTCTAATTTTTAAGCTTTGCCCACATTCACACAAATGTATGGAGTCAGCATTTGCATACGAGAGAACATGCAGATTTTGTCTTTCAGTTCGAGTCACCCCACGTAATACAGTATTTCCAGATCCACCCATTTTCCTGCAAATTTCATAAGTCATTTTTCTTTACAACTGAGTAAGACTCTATTTGGCGACTGTTCCACATTTTTCCTGATCCGTTCATTTGTGGATGGGCATCTACACTGATTGCATTGCCTTGCTATTGGGAATACAGAAGCAGTAAGCAGGGGTACTGCAAGTGCTTTGTGGTAAGATATGGAGCCCTTTGAGTATCTATTGACATCAAATTTAAAATCATTATTTAAACTTCACAGGATTGAAAATTTATTATAAATTGCAGAGGTAACTGCTGCCTTAGAGAAATGCCCTCAAGATTATGGTCGGCTTTTATGAACTAAGAATAGAAAAATACTCAAAGGGACCAACCACTATGGAGTCAAGTGAACGGGGCCAAGAGTAAGGGATGGTGGTAAAGGAGAGAGAGAGAGAGAGAGAGAGAGAATGGGGGAGGCTGACCTAATATGGGTGATAAGATTCCAGTGGGAGAATCCGGTTTTCAGGACTCAGTTGGCCTAAAAGCATCACGCAGGAGGATTATTCACCATCCTGCCATCCTTCACATTGTGAAAGTGTGGAAGAGGGCCAGTCCCTCTCAGCCAGGTTTTGAAGTGCACCGTTTGGGAGCCAGATGTCCATTAACGCTAATTGGCTCACCGGCCTCCTCCGCCTCTCCCCGACACAAGGATGGCAGAGCTGCCCCTTCCTTCTGCAGCATTAAGATTTAAGAATACCATCATCTATACGATAAACCATAAAATATTCACGTGAACCTGTGCTCTACTTTATATTGCAACGCCTGAATGATTCTTCAACAGCTGACTTAGCAATGAGAAAAAAAACACCAAATACTCAATGTATTTATTATATTTAAACATTTAATAAATGATTCTGGAACATTTGAAGCACTTATGAATGGAACTTCCTTAAATGATTTTCTTACTGAACCTCTAGATAAAGTTATATCAACATATCTCAGAAAGAAGTTGAAGTATTTTTCAAGATATAAAAATTTAATACCTTCATTTCAGAAATTAAATACCTACATAATTATACGTATGTCTATATAAATAAGTTCATAATATACTCTAAGAGCCTATGAACATCATTAATTATTCATAAACATATTGATTTATTTTCAGCTTTTAGTCTCAACTTAAGAGGATAAATTTGATTGAACATTAATGTCAGTCTTCATTGGGTGAAATGTTGCTTAAAGAAAACAATTCCCCATTGAAATTTATAAGTATCCATAGTTTTAAGTGAGGCAATAATATTGAACTTTTTCAAAGAATGAATCACACACAAAAGGAATCTTAGAAAATTCTGAGTTGTACAGAGCAGAATCCACTCTGGCCAGTGTAAGAAAGAAAAGTTTTATTACAGGTAGAAGATATATTCCAGAATTTTTTAAAAGGTTTAGAAACCTTCTCCATTAAGCTTACTCTGGAGAAAACATTGGACAAGCCCTAGAAACACATGGTCCATCTAAGAAGAAGGGTCCCCACATTTGAGCAGAAAGTCATGTGGTTATTGCCCAAATCTGTGTCAGTAACACTGATGCCCATGCCCCGTTCCCAAAACATTTCAAATGAAAACATCATAAAAAGGACCAACCTTCAGGATCAAATTCCTATCTACAGTCTAAAAGAAAGAATGGCCAGGAAATTTGCTCTTTAGTTCTATTCTTTATAAAAATGGAAGGCTTATACTAGGAAGAAAAATAAAATGTTAATGTCTGTTCAAGCCAAATTACCAGTAACAATGCAGCCTCTTACCATAGAGTCTGAAGTGTTTTGCCTAGTGTATTTTGCGTGATTTCCTTGCTGTAGATAATGCATAGGCTGTTCCAGCGCTCATCCAATGTTTAAGAGCTGATTTGCTACTTTGCTCATATGATCTTCATGCTATTTTCAGTTCTACTCTCCTTCGGGTGGAACTGAAAAACTCATCATTAAATTACTGAGTTTACAACACAAATTCCAAACTGACATAGGTAAATGGAAGTTTCTGTCCTACCCGGTCCCACAGCCATTCAGCCCCAGAGAAACACACAGAGGCATATATTAATTATAAACTGTTTGGCCTGTTAGCTCAGGCTTATTATTAACTAGTTTTTACAACTTAAATTATCCCACAATTCTTGTCTCTGATTAGCCATGTGGCTTGATACCTTTTCTCAGTAAAGCATTTTCATCTTGTTTCCTCTGCGTCTGGATGGGAGTGCATCTCTGCCTTTCCTTTTCTCAGAATTCTTAGTCTGGTTGCCCCACCTGTATTTCCTGCCTGGAATCAGTGCTTTATCAAACCCATACAAGTGATAAATCTTTACAGTGTACAAAAGCACTTTCCCTCAGTAGACATATTTTGTTTGGTCAATATTAAGTTTGTGTCTTGTGTGTGTGTGTGTGTGTTTTGTTTGTTTGTTTGGGTTGGTTTGGTTTTGATATGGGATTCCCCTCTGTATGCTGTGAATATGTTTTATTGCCATTGTTTAATAAATAATCTGCTTTGGCCTGTGGCAAGTCAGAATATAGCTAGATGGGAAAATTAAACTGAATGCAGGGGAAAGAAGGCAGAGTCAAGCAAACACCATGTAGTTGCTAAAGGAGAAAGATGCCAGAACCTTACCCATAAGCCATGGCTATACAGAGATTAATAGAAATGTGTTAATTGAAGATTTAAGAGCTAGGTAGGAATACACTTGAGCCACTGGTCAAACAGTGTTGTAATTAATAGTTTCTGTGTGATTATTCCAGTCTGGGTGGCCGGGAAATGAAAGAGCCATCCCTACTTACACAGTTTGCTCCTTTGAGGTGGGTGGACTATCACAGGATAGCTAGCCAAGGCTTGCCTTAAGCATACTATGTGGTACAGGCTGGCCTGGAACTCATGGTTATCTTTCTGCCTTAGCCTCCTGTGAGCCGAGGTCATATGATTACACCACAATTGCCAGTTACTAACATGGCTTTGTCTCTGAAGTACCATTTGACTATATTCTCCATCTGTTGCTTCTCTTCTTAGAGAACTGCCATGAATAGGGAATATTTTTGTACCATGCACTCTTGATACACCACAGTCTGGCAAAGTTGGAACTGTGTTTCATCTGACAAACTGCAAAATGACACGTTCTTCTCTACAAATATTTGAATCTTTTGTTTTGTTTTTGTTTGTTTGTTTTTGAAACAGGATTTCTCTGTGTAACCCTGGCTGACCTGGAACTCACTCTGCAGATCAGGCTGACCTTGAACTCACAGAGATCCACCTGCCTCTGCCTCCTGAGTGCTGG
>LOEQ01003739.1:15349-27384 GCA_001685075.1 Bramus lutescens
TCTCTCTCTCTCTCTCTCTCTCTCTCACACACACACACACATGCACACACGCACACACACAAAAGAGAAAGAATAGTGTTTATAAACTGGAATATACTAGTGCCTATGTTTCTTGAGACACAAAGGACTCGGATCCCTACTGGATGCAGCCAGGAAGGCAAATGCCAATAGAAATTTGGCCCCTCTACCTACATGTCATGGGTTTTGTTTAGTTACACCCTGTGGTTCAGGACTTCAGAAGGAAGTGGTAATGAGCTGAATTTCTCATTCAGTGGAAAAAAAAGGAAACTGTCTAGAAACCCAGGGTACTTAGGGGCAGCATAGAAATAGGGAGAATGAGTTGGTGGCACCAGAGCGACTAGTCTCTCTTCCAGTTGGTCTTTAGAGCTGAAGAATAAACAGTTTAGACCTTCTGCAATCACCAGTCTCAACAAGAAATGATGGGCATGCCCAGTGAAAAGAACCAGGAGCTTATTTCTCCCAAGGCGATCGTGGGAAGAACTTCGCTGCTGATACTGTCTCTACTGCTCTTCTTCCCTGAGCCCCACCTACTATCCATCACGGCTCCACAGATATGTCGGCACCTTTCCCCTGCAAGTGGGAGCTGGTGAGGAAACCTCCACACCTACTCAGAGAAGAAGACAAAATAGCCCTGGCTGTGAGGATGTAGCAGGCTTCTAATCAGAAGTCTTACAGTAACTTGGCCATGCGTGCCCCTGGACAGTTTAAGCATGTGATTCTCCTGCACACTAACAAGCCTGGCTTTGGTTCTCAGCAAACAGATTTTTCAAATGCATCGTGCAAACCTGTGGGATGAAAGTCACTCAAAAGGTGCTGGGTTGGAGGTTGTTTAAATCTCTCATTAATCACTAGTGTTAATTCATATGAAACCTAGAACATTCAGAACCAGCTGATGTTGGTGTTTATGTTCTAAATCACTTTAAATACAATGAAAAGGATTTCACTGAGAGCTGTATCTCAGAGGTTAAAAATCCATATGTTACAAAAATTCTTGGTGTATCAGGTGTGAGATGGCTCTTAGTGGAGAGATTTGAACACGTAGACCTCAGAGTTAATAAAAACATGTTACGTTTCTTTGATTCATACTTAAAGACATAAATTTATATGCACAGGAACAAAGGGATCTATTTACCAAGCATGAATCATAACAGCCTACCAAATTCATCTTTATTTTCTAGAACAAAGCTGTCATAGTATATAGCAATTATCAGGTAGAAAAAGTTATTTCTTCAAAGAAAGAAGAAAATGTGGATTTTGATATGAAGTATCTTATTCAGGATTTGGTGCCTGTGTCTGAAAGTGTTCAGTGTGGTGTAGTGCATAAGTCAGCAATGAAGTGCCCTCAACAGGCTGGAGGTGCTGTGTTTCTAAGAATAAGAGCCTTGTCCCCTATGCATAGCTGAAACCAGGGGGTCATGAGCTAGGCATTGCAGAAGATTAATCCTGGAGCCCGTGTCTTTTGAGCCATGTTGTTCATGGTTAATTTAAATACAGGACCACCAAACAATACAAACCTACCATGAGTCTGGTAGATAGCTGAACTAGCCACATACAGCTTACTATCTAATGTAAGTAGAACTATCTGCATATAATGTGATTTAATTTATTGTTGTTTTGTGTAGAAAGTGAGAATTCATGACTGTGGATATAGCCCTGTTTTGTATAATATATTTTATTTCTGGTGCAAAACTGGTCATTTAAACAATCTACTTCATTTGGGGTTTGGATATAAATGTGTATGTGTTCTTGCAAATGTTTCTACTGAGCAAGAATACCGCATATTCCAAATATAATAATATGTTCTCATTAAAAATATACTCTAAAGAAACAGTTGCCCGTCTATAATTTGACTAACATATATTGCATATATTAAAGTTTTCTGAGAATTTTCTGTTTTCTTGAATAAGCTGAAGTAAAAGACCAATTAATGGGTATGATGGATTATAATGTTTGAATGACATTCATGAAAGGACTCAAAAATTTCTGCCCCACAAAAGGAAACTCACAGAGATAGCATGGCATCAGAGTGCCAAACCCCAAATACATAGATTCCGCAGGTACAGGAAGAAGGTGGCAGGGAGAATAACCACGCTTTTTGAACCTGCTCATCTCGAGACATCGTGTGTTTCAACTGATGTCACGGGTTCATGTTATATGCCCATCACCCACAGAGACCTTCATTTCTGTTGTCCAAAGGGCTCTTAGGTTCTAGTGTAGTGTACTAGGCCGAGTGACCACCCTTTGGTGTCTCTAGCTTCATCTGTGCTGTAAAATGGCTATCTCAGCCTCTGAGAAGTCACCATAGTGATTGGTATGGTTGGAGAAGTGTCCCCTTGGTTCTGATACCATGGCCAGTGAGGTCCCTGAATGGTGCCACAGATGCTACTCACACTGGGAGTGCATTTGAGGTGATGCTGTAGCAGGACTTTGGTTGGAGTGAAGCAGTGTGGAAAGATGTGGTGGGAGTGAAGGGCAAGCCTGGAGAAGTTCTCTAGGAAACAGGGATTATTCCTGTTACTTTGGGGCCATGGATTCTTGGGCTCTTCCCCTGTATCTCTACCACTCACTCCTCTCTAAACATCATATGCAGACAGCAGCTCCAGACAGGCCAAGTATGCCTTCTTGGGACCATGGAGTTATGTTTTATCAAGGAGCCTCAAAGGGAACCAAACACCACTGTTTTAGGGCTGTGACCTAACCCTAAACCATGAGCATCTAGTGTTGACTTAAGTAGCAACTATTCATGTGACAAGTACCAAGGGTGGCACACCTTTAAGAAGGAGCTTCTTTCTGAATCATCTCTTAGCATCAGAATAGAGCCAAGGAAAGTAATCGCTTTTTCAGGCCGACTGTAACTCTCCCAATCATCGGAGGTGGAAGTTCCCAAGCACAAGCACCGGAGAAGAGGAAGCCCAGAAGTGGGTGTGAGCAAAGGCCTGTGTGCAAGTGCTCTGTGCTAGAGCTGTTGTTGGCTTCTGGGTAACTCATGTCCTTCCTGCCTCACAGCCTGGCTCAGACCCCTGAGCTGTGTGATCTTGTGGGAAAAATGAACACAATACTGACACCAGGTTGCCATGAGTTTAGACTTAGACACCTGCCTGGCATCCTGTAAGACATTCAGCAAAATTATTATATCTGTCTGTTTCCATGACAGTAGGTGAAGCAACAGTAATCTGGAAGGCTTTCAAGGCCAGGAGGGTCCCTTCTGGTAAAAGTCACAGTCAGTTGCCCTTCTTTTCTGTCTGGTTTGATGACAAGTAGCCCCTGGGTCTTGATGAATGAGATGAACCTCTGAAGGAGGCAAGGGAAAGAACTGAAAGAGGAGACTGTGATAACGAGACACTTTGAGAGGGACAGAACACTTTCATCCAAACATGGGTTCTCTCATCAGAGTGAAGTAGTCAATGCTGCGTGTGTGGGCCATGCCACAACTGCCTTCTGCCTCCTGTTCCCTCCCTCCACTGCTGCTGAGGTAGTTTTGGATTGTCTGTCAGAATTCACTCCCAGGAAGCTGTGATTTACTACAGGTCTTCTGTGAGACTAGAGCTTGTGCATTTGTGACCAAATTCCCTGACGGAAATGTTGTGCATTTGTGACCAAATTCCCTGAAGGAAATGGAAGGAAGAAAGATTTTTTTTTTGGTCATGGATTCAGAGGGCTCAGCCCATGGTTTCTTAGACCAGTTCCTGGACTTGTGCTAGGGAGGGCATCATGGCAGAGGGCACGTATGGAGAAATAGATAGGCTATTCAAAGGAACCAGAGGAGAGGAATACAAGAAGGAACCAAGGGGAGCCATCGCCCCTAAGCACACACCCAGCCACTTATTTAATCCAACAAGACTCCACCTCCTTCTTTTAGCCATGTCCCTATAGCATCACCATATTCTGAGGCCATCAAAGGATCGATCTATCTGCAAAAGGCCACCATCTGGCAATCAAACTCCCAAACCTGATCCTCCGGGTGATCCTTCGCACTCAGACTCAGCAATGCGGGTGTTGCCAAGTTCTGCTAAGTGTAGCCACCACCCTTCATGCAGAAGGTGAGGCCCCTAATTGACTGTTCTGTGCAGAGTGGTCAGCCTGCTAGCTACACAAATGACAGATGACTCAGCAGGTTATATTTATATGCATGCGTGCTTATACATACATATCTGTAGCAACAATAATGATAAATATGCTATCAACAAGCTGAGGAGCATGGGAGGGATTTTATGGAGGGTGTCTAGGAGGGGCTTGTGGGGGGGAGGGGAGTGGGGAAATGATATAATTCTGTTTCAATTAAAACATTTAAAAACATTAATAAGGGAGAGTCTTATCAAAAAGTAGGCTTCTCAGTGTAGACAAAGGGTTTAATTTTTACATATTACATTCCAAGGGACCAAGAGATGAGAAGCAGTATGCGGGCTGGGAGAGACCACTCTATGGAGGAGGTCGTACGATTCCTGGTGGCCAGCGAGCCTTTCTCTTCCCAAATCTAGCAGCTCCAAAGCCAGGATGGTGATGGCCCTTACTCTTCTAGAAGCAGTCTAGGGTGAGGTTGCATTCCAGGTCATACCAACCCCTCTGCCATGAGCACAGTGGCCAGTGCCAGGCACTCTCTGGTGGTACAGAGGTTGGCCAGGGGGAGACTCGAGAAGGACATCAGGAAAGACATCCCCCAAAGCAGGGATGCCCTGGGTAGTTTTAAAGGTATGTCGTGCTTCCAGGCAAACGTCTAGCCAGAGAGCATATTGAAACAGAGCTTGCCATCTCACGTCTGCTTGGCTTAGACTCTTCTCAGCCGTTCACTCAGAAGGAAAGCGGAAAGTGTGTAGTGTGCACTTGCCATTCTCTGTGGGATGATGCTAGATGTCTACCCAGTGCTGTCCGCAGGCCGGAGTTGGGCTGAGTACCTGTGTCCACTCATTCACTTCCCTCAGCTCTGTAGGAAGGTGGAGGGCCACTTTGATTTTTTTCTCACCTCAGAGATATGTAAACTGATGCTCAGAAAAGCGAAGTCACCTTCTCTGGGTCTTTAAGTGATTTAAGTGGCCAGAGCTACAGTCTCTAGTCAGGCACACGGCTCGAGATGGTGGCTTCGCCAATCTGTTTAGTCCACTAAACGATGGTTATTTTCTGTTCTCTGTGAGTGACTGCTCTTCCTTTCTGTCACCTTCTCTATTCAGTCAGGACCCCAGCCCCCTCATTTCACCAGCACTCAGTGAGATCTTTGTCTCCTGATCCAGGAGAAGCAGAAAGAAGACTAAAAATATAAAGTAAATCATTAATTTATTGTCAGTTAATTTATTAACAATTATATTCATTTTATTGATCTAATAGAAATAAAAGTAAGTATCTTAAAATCTTTCTGCCCTTTAAGAAATGTTGATAGTGGCTGGTTAATTCACAAAAATTTCTAAATGGAAGCAATGCTGAAGTGTTTTTTTTTAATATTTATTTATTTATTATGTATATAATATTCTGTTTGTGTATATGTTTGAAGGCCAGAAGAGGGCACCCGATCTCATTACAAATGGTTTGCTGGGAATTGAACTCAGGACCTTTGGAAGAGTGGGCAATGCTCTTAACCACTGAGCCATCTCCCCAGCCCCCTGAAGTGTTTTGTTTAAAAAAAAAATCATTACACTTAATTTCATGGAAGCCTGTAAAAAAAGTCCCTGCTCAACAATGCACTTATATTCATGACATATTATAAGCATAATATTTAAAATATCCATCAGTAATGTTCAAGTGGTAAGGACTAAGGCTTTACTTGGAAGGCCTACTATGCCTCAATTATTCTGAATTTTTATTTTCCTATATTTTTATCACATTTACAGCCATACTTTATAAGTGTAATGATTTAAAAAAAAAACAGTGGTCCCTCCACACCTTTTCAGTGAGCAAGATAGTGCTGTCATGTCTCTCTTCATACACACGTAGTATTGCACCTAACTCATAATCACCCCACTGCCTTCTATAGATGGTTGATCTTCCCTACTAGTCACAGACACTGTTCTCCATATATGCCTCTATGATGGTATTTCTGACTCAGTACACTGTATTTAAAACCCAGCTTCTTGCCACTCAAACCCTATCTTCTCTGCTTCAGCAATTCAGGCACACTGTAAATCTTTCTTTCGACAACCCTGACATGGCTTTGGTATTTGTCTAGATACCGTGTTACACTGCATTTAAAAAGGGACCAAGATTGTGCTGTTTGCCAAGCCATAGACTTAGGCGTTCAAATTTCAATGATTCCCCAAACTATAAAGTATGAAAGATTCCACATACGACCTGGAGCTCTCTCCCCTTTAGCTTGGAGGTCTGCAAGGGCTTCATTCTTTAAGTCTCCCTCGGGCATGTTAGGGGGCCTTTCCTGTAGCCGGGCATGTTTGGGGGGCATTCCCGCAGCCAGGCATGTTCAGGGGGGTATTCCTGTAGCCAACCATATCCAGGGGGCATTCTTGCAGCCGGGCATGTTGGAGGAGCATTCCTGCAGCCAGTCATGTTCGGGGGGGGGCATTCCTGCAGTCAGGCATGTTTGGGAGGCATTCCTGTAGCTGGGCATGTTCAGGGGGCATTCCTGCAGCCAGGCATATTTGGGGGGTATTCCTGCAGCCAAGCATATCTGGGGGGCATTCCTGCAGCCTCCTTAGGAAACTATTTCTTGAGGAACAGTCATCACATTTCTGAAAAATTATGGTGGCAGCTGGTCCAAAATCTTGGCCTTGAACTCCAGCCAATGTTTTCTTGACTCCAAAGTGTCCTGCCAAAGCAAAGGAATTACACAGCTGACAGACCCTCTCTTGTTACCTTTGAGGAATGACCATAATTCACAGCCACGAATGTCAGCGAGGGTCTCCTGGTGAACTCAGAGGAGCCTCTGAGGGCATTGCGGTGAGTCACCTCGGTCTAACTGACCTTCTCCTCTTTACCCTCTCAGGGAAACATGGAATTCTTTGCTTCAGGAGGATGAATGCCACTGACAAGGAACTCTGTTTTGCACTTAGCATGGGCTCTTTTCCCCTTGCATGTGTACCACTTCCCTGACTTAGCAATGGTTTGCTGTCATTTCATGAGACTTCCAATTCTTTCAGCTTGCTGGCCCCAGGCTTGACATACCCATGACCCAAACTACCACTCTTGAGATTTCTTGGAGGAAAGAAATTATAGTTTGTTTCAAAAAAAGGCCAACTCCTTCCCTTTAAAGGAAGACTTGAGTTATATTTCAGAAGGAACATCCAAGACTTGACAGGAAGCTTCTTTGAATTGCAAAGTAGATTCTAGACTATGGATTATAGAATCTAGAATAATTTGGGATAGGCAAGGAGATCAGAAGATTTACTTTTAAACTTTCTGGGTCTGGACCAGATGAGGAGATATGAATATTTGTAGGTCACCAGATGCTGCCAATGCTGGAGGGCACCAATCTCTAGAGGGTGTCACTGGGGCTTAAAGGAGCCACGCTTTCCAAAAGAGAAAAGTGGCTAGGAGAAGCATCAAGGTAATCCCACTGTATTTTCCATCATTAGGGATAGAAATCTGGGCTTGGTTCCCAATAGGGAGCAAGATATCATCCTGAGTCACCAACAAGAGATATCCTGGCCAATTTTCTCTCGTTTAAAAATCTAAGTGGAATCACGCTGCACATGTTCTTTTATGCCTGACTTAAACTATCACAATGCTCACAAAATTAATCCATGTCACAGTATCTGACAGACTGTCCTCTTTCCAAAGTGATTAATCTTCATATATATATATATATATATACAAATACATATATGTACACATATAACCCCTCAATTCTTCTCACTCTATCTTTTGCTTGGTATCTGAGCTAGTCCATCTCTGGGTTGTCATGAATGATGCAACAGTGAACACAGGGGCACTTACAGCTCTCAGACTCTTTTGCTTCAGTTCTGGGGATGTATTCTCAATAATAGGATCGCGATAGGGTCACAGAGCAGTTCTACTTCAGACATTTTCAGGACAACTCCACTCTGTGGTCTATAGACGCTGAACCTTTCTCAGTCTCTCAAACAACACACAAGAATTCCAGGTTTTTTTCCATGTTTTTACCGCTTGTTGCCTCTATTATTGTTTCGAAGGTGGGCATCTTAGTGAGTGGGAGGTAGAAAGAGCATTCTCACACATCTCCATATAATCCTTGGAATTAAGGATGTGTACAAGTAATCCAATTAGTCACCCGTGGACAGCCCTGTTCTGCTTTCAAAGGCAGTGTGAGGTTCAAATCATGCTCAGGTTGCAAAGGCATTTTGACAAATTAAAATTTTTCTGCTCAGGAGCAGAAAGCATGCAGAATATTCATGTTTGGTTCTCTCCCAACACTGCCACTCAGCTAACATTCATCACCGAATTCCGCCTGGTTTCATTGCATAAGCCACTGAGCTGTCCTTACACGCCTCTTATTAGCATCCCCAGCGAGGGGAAACCCACTTCATCTCCAAGTCCTTTGTAGAATCAATCATATGTCCCGGTTTTCATCTCCCCAGGTTAGACTAGAGCTACAGTCACTGAGTCTTTCCAGATCCCTTGTGCTCACTACTCCTCCTGCTGGGGTGGCTAGCTCAGTTTGGGGAGCACAAAGGCCATTTTTAGGGTCTTTAAGGAATGGCCACAAACATTTTCATCTCAAATAACTTTCTTGCTTATCTGATTTTGTTGCAAATCAAAATGTGGTTTGTTTAGTTTGGCGACTTCATGTTCCCGTCAGCATCATGGAACTCCTAAGGAAGGAGAGAGGGACATACCTCTGGTTGTCTGGCGTTTCCAGTCAGTTCCATGTGCTTTTCCTCTGTGTGGCTCTAAACCATGGCAATCATACTTTTAGTACACTCCTCTATTTCCTCATTGCCTGCTGATCAACACAGAAACTACAGGGTGAGTGTAGACTCATGATCAATAGTAATTTTATTTTATTGGGAGAGAGCTCTCAGGCATCCCAGTGGGTTACACACGCTTGACTAAAACAAGCAAATAGTTCAGTCAAATACAGCCAAATGCTTCTGATCTTGAAACTTGTTGTCTTCTGAAAATAAATTGGTATGGGGCTGTGACACTTTTTGGCCACATGAGGAAGGAAGCTGCTCTCTAAATTATGCAACCCACTGAGGCAGCTGAACCTGTGAATGTTAGGTGCTCGTATTTGAGAACTGCTTGAAAAAAAAAATCCCACTGTAATTAAAGCATAAAACAAAAGCACTTTAGATAACAGTTCAGTACAGTGTTGATAGGGGAAATATTTTTCGCTATGACCAAAATTATAATGAACCCAGTCCTGACCATTTTAAAGGTGGAAGGAAGCTAAGTTTTGCTATTGTGCTTTGACATGTTGAACCTAAACAATGCATTCAGCATTTAACTGAGTTAATCACAAAATATAAGAGTTGGCAAGGAGTTGACTCAATCTTCCTACTGAAGAAGAGAATGGGAGATGAAATTAAATGTACATTTGTTAAACTCTTTTATTGACTGGCCTTTTTGACACTTTTTCTTTTATTTGACAAGAGGAGAAAAGGTATATATATATATATATATATCTTTTATGTTTGTATTTCTAAGTAATTAATAATTTAGATATTTGTAGAGTAGTTATAAATAATTATAAATTTAAGATGAGGAAAAATTCAGTTCAATGATTTTAAGTCCCAGGGTTTTAAGAACTTGAGATTGACTTTTCTGTTTCTTCATTTCCAGCAGTCTCTTAAAATTCTCTTTTCTTAAGCCATCAGCTGTCAAGTTACTCTTAAATCCACACTAAGTGCTATTTAACACAGGGGACAGAAAGCCAGATTTGGTATCAGTAGACTCTTTGTTGTGGAGAGATGTCAGATCCCAAATTCACTCTGCACTGTACAGACCTGTGTACCCCTGGTGGCTTTATAGGTCAAATCCTGCTCCTCAGGGACTTAAAGCAACTTGTAAATCCATGAGGAATTTTTCAGCAAAGTTCTATTTCTTAGTTTATTCATGGATTAGGCTTGTAAGAGTAGATTCATTCTAAGGCCCTAATGAGCAGGAGTTTTTTTTTTCTCTCACACTGCAAAGAACACATCTGTATTTCCAAGATTCAGCACACTATGGTCTGAGAATTTATGCTGTCATTTATGTCCCCCACCGACTTTGAAATCTTACAACCTTCTTACCACAACTCCATTGAAAGCCTTTCTTTATGTAACACCAGGAAAAGGAGACCCACAAAACTATTTCGCAGGAGTGTGCTGCTCCGGCTTACTTCTAATAACATTGGCTCTGCTCTTCCTGCCAACCAGAAGTCAGGACAGCGGTCTAATAATGAAGCCATGCCTGTCATTAGGGAAGGTGTGTGTGTATGAAGTGGGATTCCATGCTCATTTTCTCAGAATTGGACTGAGGGCAGATTTTTAAAAATTTCACTAGAAAAAAAACCCCAAAACCTTAAAACTTGAGTTAGACCTCCTCCAACAAAAGGTTTCTTGAGAATGTTGTCTACAAAAGAAGCTTGGAAGTGCTGGTATCCCCTTTGACCACTTGGATGATAGGCAAATATAGGCCTGTGGCTGGTCTGGGCCAAGACGTTTCACTGGATTCTAAGGGCTGTCCCTATGTGTGTCCTCTGACTGTCTCTCCAGAACAGAAGTTTGTATGAATCTTCAGTACGTGTTCATTTCTCTTCTGTCACTTGCAGGCTAATTCCCTGTTAGCTATCAAGGGTATCATTTTCCTTTGGAAGCAGAGAACCCAAGTTCTCTTGACCTGACAAGTTCCTTGGTATTTATTTCCCAGTCACAAACACCTCATTTAACAGGTGAGGAAACTTAGGTACAGAGAAGCAAAGGGCATCACTGGACATGCAACTGTTCCATGAGATTTGCTTGGATCCAGCTCAGCTGAGTAAAATTGGCTGATCCAGCATACTACGTCACAGGGGTAAGAACAAGCACACATGTCTGGACAGTGTGTTCTTTTACAACATGTTCCTGTATTAGTACTCATTGCTATGCAAAAATTGCCACAAACACGATATCTTAAAGCAACATATGTTTGTATCTCATGATTTCTGAGGTTTAGAAGTCTGATCAAGACTTGTCCCCAGTCTCTGGATTCAGGATGCACCAATCAGTATAGCAGCTGGGCTGTACTTTCATCTTGATGGGAGAGGATCCTCTTCCAGGCTTACTCACATTGTTGACAGAGAGTATTTCCCAGTGGCTGTAAAACGGAGTGCCCTTAGCTTCATCCTTGCTGTTGGCTAGAGGTCACCTTCACATCCTTGCCATCTAGATTTCATAACATGCCCACTTCCTTCTTCAGAGTCAGAGAGGGAGCAAGCCCTTGGGGAGACAGAGTCTTTCCCAACTGAATTATGGGAGAGACGCAGCAACGCTCCATAGAAGCCGGATTTAGGCAACACCAAAACCCAAGGAGAGAAGGCGATGCGAGGATATAGATGCCAAAAGATGAGGCTCATGGACAGTTGCTTTAGGATCTGTCCATGGGGCCCCGACAAAGGACTAAATTCTCTCACAGGAGTAAGTTCCAGGCAGGTGATATTTTCACTGTGGGTCACTGTTAGGTTGAAAGTATATTCCTGGTGCTGTCTTTTAGAACTCTGTCTTCCATCCTTAGTAACTTTATACCAGTAAATAGTTCAAATTTTTGAATACATGTAGTCAGAGTATTAGCAAGTCATTTGGGTGCTCAGTTAGCCCTAGTTTTATTTCACTACTAATGTGAAGGGGATAGAAATTCTGAAACACAGCAAGGTGACTTTGCATTTGAACTTCTGACTGTGTATCTTCTGTTAAGCCAAAAGAATTCATTCGTTTTTAGAGGAAAGCAGCATTATTAGACTAGAAGCGCAAAAAATCAACGATTGACTTTTATATATTAAATGGAAATTTTTGTGTTTATAGGCTTACAAAAGTTTGTAAAAGATAGAGTTTGGTGAGAGAATGGACTTTCTAACCTTACAGCCCCCGCTTGCCTCCCTCCGCAGTCCAAACTGGCCATGAACGCCTTTGTAGTGGAGG
>LOEQ01003739.1:30615-48944 GCA_001685075.1 Bramus lutescens
AGAGAGAGAGAGAGAGAGAGAGAGAGAGAGAGAGAGAGAGAGAGAGATATCAAAATGAGAGTTCTTAAAGTAGAATTTAAAATATAAATGGCCAAATAGAGGGAAAGCAGAAGTAAGAGAAATGTGAAGAACATTCTAGCATGTGGAGCAGGGTCACAGAGGGAAGGAGGTGGGGCCGCATCCACACAAGCCGCCCCGAGGTTCTGAGTTAGCCTTTTTCACTTGTCCAGAGCAATTTCTGTTCCTGCTTTGGCCACAAGGAATGGAAAGGGACAACTAGGATCCCTGGGTGGGCTGAGGAAGCCTTCAGCCTGGATGTGCCCCAGTTCCATATGAGAATGAGACCAAAGCCTCTGACACAGAGCACTGACCACCCTTTCCTAAGAGCTTTCCTGAGCTTATCACCCCTTCCCGCATCCACTATCATCCACTCTCCTCTCCTCTCTCCACTGGGGTGGAATATACAACATACCAGATGTAACATAATACACCATGCTGGCACTCATAAATATTTATCTCATAAATAGAGTTTATTTAATGAGAATGTTTTTGAGAAAAGTGACATCCTCAGTTGTATTTGATGTCCCAGAAGTGGAAGGTTTGTAGGATTTGTGATACATGTACCCTTTCCCCGCTCCAGAGTGTTTTTCATATGTTAGGTCATGGATAAGAACATCAATTCTGTGGGTCACAAGCTGTGGCTTTTGTTGTGGTTGTTCTGGCTGAATCCAGGGCCTGGCACATGCCAGACAGGCTCTCAATCACCAAACTCAACCCTGGTGCTTTTATAGGACAGGATTTAATAGAATGAAATAGGATAAATAAAACAAAATTAGTAGCATGTAGTAAGGGTGAATTGTTTCAGGTAAATACTTGTGCTTGGGTTATGTATGCAATATATATTATACCTATATAGTTTATATTATATGTATTTATCTTATTTTATATATAAGAATTTTCTGATGTGGATTAGCCAGACAAATACCTGAAAAGTGTGTTGTAGAATGATTTGGTTTCTGGCTTTTTTTTTTTTAGAATCAAGGTAGTCTTCACTAGTCCAGCTTGCTGGAGGGCTCTGTTTGAGAGGAGTGAAAGCTGTTCATATTTTCCAAGTCATCTCAGGAAACAAAACACCAACACTCGTTACTGACTCAAGGGAATGAAGTTGCTAAGGATTACTCCACCTCTATGAAAAGTTGGCTCAGGCTTCGTAAGCAGCCTTGAGAATTAGAGTCATCTTAGTCCTATCTGCCCTCCCCAACAGCAAATGCGGATTTCCTACTGAACTTTTCCCTTTGCTGAGGGCAGAAGGCTTGTTTAAGTCAAACAAGGTTATTGTTTGAAGATGTTATCTTCCGGAAGAGAAGCCGGAGACACTAATGTCACTGTTGGACTCCTGAGTCCAGGGCAGGAGCGGAGGGCTCAGAGGAATGCACCCACACTCGCTCACAGATGAACGATTACAGTTTGGGCACAAGGCGCTCATGAAAAATCTGCTCACCACAGCTACCTTACGAGCTCTGGAGAGAGGTATAAAGAATTCTTTTTCAACCAACTGAGAGGCTGGTTACAAAGGCCAACTGATTAAGTTTGAGATGAAACAGACTTTACTGGAAGTTTGTACGGACAGGTTGGAGAGTTTCTGCTCCAGAGAAACCACCCAGGATTGCAAACTGGTTGCTAGTGTCATGAGATTTGCGGAGCCTGTGCCCACCCAGATACAAACCAAACAAAACAAAAAACACTCCTCTAGCCCACAGCCGTGCTTTGGCCAAGCTGACAAGGAGTAATGATTCACAGAATGTTCTTCGCCTTGGCTCAATGCCTAAGAGAAAGACTGTATCTAGAAGGTGGCTTCCAGGGCCTTTGTATACTTCCTCACTCCAAAGGAGACGAGAGCTAGCCATTTCTTTCCTCCCGGGGCAACACCCTGTGTTAGGTGTTCCCACAGGTGCGACTGCATCCTGGTTATATCCCCATCATTTCCAAAGCGAAATTCTAGGAAGCAGTGAGTCAGTGAGCAATTCCTCAGGATTCTGAGAGTGGTCGGGCTCACAATTGTTAGCAGATGTGATACTACGAGACAAGAGCATTCAAACATAGCCTTGATGCTCCCTTCATGAAATTCCACCTCACTTAGCACCAAGTAAACGTCAAGGCTGGGGAGACAGCATGGTTCTTAAAGCAGTTGTCTTGCAAGCATACAACCTAAATTTGGTTTTACAACCCCCACAAAAGCCTGCGTACGGTGGCCTGCACATATAATTCCAGCAACGGCAAGATCGGAGTACAAGCAGCAGAAGCAGAACCAACATTTGAGGGTGTAAGTTGATCTTCACGCTCACTGTGTGTGCATACATGTACACACATACACACACACACACACATACACACACACACACACACACACACGAAGTTATTGCTAAGTCTAGTAAGCGCCAGAAGAACTTTGGGTTAGCTATGACATTGTGTCTCTTAGAAGCTACACCCATGAAGTCCCACCGACATGGCTGCCTAAACATGAACTGAACAAAGCTGATGCCAAAAGCAGGCTTGCGTGGACTGGGTAAGTTCAAGAGGCCTCAGCTCTACATGAAGAGCTACAGGCAACGAAGGAATGCTGAGAACAGGAGACATAATCTTCTCCAGCGGAGAACACACCAATCGATTATCCAATACCAATGGTCAGCCCTGAAAACACACATAAAAGTACCATCATACAAACTGAGCAGGTTGTATTTATATATTTAGGAAGATACACACACACACACACACACACACACATGCAAAGAGGCCACAAATGTGCAAGATCACAATGGGGAGGAGGAAGGGACATGGGAGGGTTTGGAGGGAGAAAAGGGAAGGTAGAAATGGTGTGATTATATCATAATCCCCCAAATAATATTAAAAAAGAAAAAATGAATAAGGCATTATTAAAGAGAATAGTCAGGGAAGGCCGGGACTCTCCAGTGTTACTAGCCTTCATCTCAGATTCAGCTGTAGGAGATTCATGTTGGCTTGCTCAATGAACAAGGGTTTATTAAGGAGTGATGAAACCAAACAGCCACACGCAGGGTCTCAGCAGCTGCTATTTTTGGAAGATGCAGGCCACCATGATTAGCAGAGGGCACCAGGGTGCTGTGATTGAGGACCCTGACAGAGACTTGGCATAGGAAGGTTTTCAAATAGAAAGGGTTGCTTCGAAATGAATGGTTGTCTCAGATTCTCACAGTTACAGGAATCAAATCAAATGTGATCCAAGTTTCACCGAAACAATTTATGGGCTAGAGAAGTATGTTTGGAGACGCAGTTGAAGAAAATTCAGGAAAAATTATGAAATGTAAACGGAGCTTAAGAGGCCGGAGCCGGAGCCATCCACCACTGTCTGTAAGGATTCCTTCCCAAGCAGTGTGCTGGGAATGCCAGACTGCAGTTTTCAGTGTCTGCAAGCTTAGAGTATGTGGCTCTCTGCATGCTGGAATTGCTGCATATTAGCGTCCCTCTCTGACCTGCTTGAGAGAATGCACATGATTCTCAGACAGTTTTGAAGGAGGAAAGGAATGAAAACTGACGAGAAAGGAAAGCAAAAGATGAAAGAATGAAAATGAAGGAAGAATGGAAAAGAAAAGAAAGGACAGATGAAAGCGAGGGAAGGGGGGACAGAGGGAGAACAGAAGGACGGAGGGAGGGGGGATAGAGAGAGGATGGAGGGAGGGAAGGAAGGAGGAATGGAAGGAGGGAGGGAAGCAATTTGAATTAGAATCCCTCCCACTCTCTCTCCCTCCCTCTCTCTCATCTTTCCTTTTCTTCTCTCTCTGGAAGTCAGAAGTCAGTCAGGGACAGGCATCTCAGTCCTGTTCTCAGTCGGAGGTTGAGACTGGCATGGTATCCTAGGGCAGGAGAGCTCTCTGCCTGGCTTGGGGGTGAGGATGAGAGGGGGATTCTGAGAGTTCAGCACCCAGGAGCTCCTTCTGAGGACTGATTAGCTGAAGCACATCTTAGCTAGGTCCGATGAGTAAGAGCTCCCAGAGGCTCCATGCGGGGGAACGAGTTTCTTTCTGATCCACACCGTTCACGATCTGTGGGTTGCGCCAGCATTACACACCTAAGTTTGGGCACGGCATAAAGTTGGAGCTGATCAAACAGTTGCTCGTTGTGGTCTAGTTAGAGTTTAGGGTTGGCAGAGCATCAGGTACTAGACTCGGGTGGTTTTCAAACATGGTGCCATCTTTTAGGTCTCAGATTGATGTACAGATTATCTCAGTTTCTTTGGTGAAACTGATCCTGTAAGGATTTGCTGGCCACATGTTATTTGTCTCTTTGTTTCATTGTGATTATGGTACGGGAAACAGGCTGTCTTTTTCCCTCCCTTGCCTCCCCTCCCCCTCCTCTCCTGTTCCCTTCTCTACCCTTCCCCTCCTCCTCTCCTCTCCTCCCCTCCTCTCCTCTCCTCTCCCCTCCCCTCCGCTCCTGTCCCCTCTCCTCTCCTCTCCTTTCCTCCTNTCCTCTCCTTTCCTGCTCTCCCTCCCCTCTCCTCCCCTCCCCTCCTCCTCTCCTCTCCTTTCCTCTCCTCTTCTCTCCCCTCCTCTCTTCCCATCTCCTCCCCTTTCCTTCCCTCCTTTCCTCTCTTCTTTTTCATCTTTCCCTTTCCAAATCCATAATAGAAGCAGAGGGAATTTCTTAATGAAGAATTCACTTCCAAGGGAGTACATGGGCCTGAGCTCCTAGGAGGGCTAGAACCCCAACTGCCCCCTTTCCACTTGCTATTTCAAGACTCTCAAGTTTTTCTTTTTTCTTTTGCTGGATAGGGACCAAGTCAAAGGCTTTGCTCATTGTCACTGGCATCACTGCTTCTGAAGTCAGACCACCTTTATTTCCTCCTGTCTCCTCACCCTGTCCTTATCCACCACTGTCACCCCACAGGGACTGGAACCATCACGTAATGTGTGAGCACCTGACACTATTTCCCATGGTCACTGAAGACCTGGCTTTCTGCTATTCCCTCACTTGCCATCTCCCATGGAGTCTCCATGTTACCTCTGGTACCCTCCCACCCCTTTTTTTCTGTTGGGAGTCCTGCCAACGCCCACCACAGCTGGATGAGAATCAATGAACAGAAGCCCGAGCCACTGCACTCTAAAGTTCTGATCTGTAACTGGGGTGACTTTGTTCTAAAAGCAAAGTTGAAAAACTGAGAGGTTTCCTGTTGTTCTTTGTGTAGTACTATCCTCCAGGCACAGTGGAAGTTGAAAAGGCATCGGGGGACAGGCTCACAATATGACCACAATGTTTCTACTGCAAATTGGTTATTAATTTGCTAGCAACCAACCTATAGAATATCTATTAGAATGAGATACATTTTTAATGAAATTTAGTGTATTATAACAATTTAGTATTTTGTACAAAACTCGACTGGCTCTAACTTGCCTGAATCAGTGCCTTCCAATAAAATTTATTGAATACATCCTATTTTGTCGGCTTTGCCCTCCCAGGTGGCTCTGTGCAGAGGGAGAGAAGCAATAAAGACTGGTACTCTGGTGGTACCAACACTTTCATGGTGTTTGTAGTGGGAACGACCTTGGGCCAACTGAACAAAACAAGAGGAAGTTCCCCAACCACTTCCAAGGGCTTGAGGCTGAAGAGCAGATGTCTTCAGGCTGCCCAAACGTCTGCCACATGGCCCAGCCATGTTACCACTGCCGAAAACCCAAGTCTACAGCTCAGCAGATGTCTTCAGGCTGCCCAAACATCTGCCACATGGCCCAGCAATGTTACCACTGCCGAAACGCTAAGTCTACAGCTCAGGGTGGTCTGGAAGGAAAGGATTATTTTCCTGAGAGTGGTTTCAAGAATGTAACTCCTCACCTAATAAAAGGAATGTGTGATGATTAACCGGGCCTAATATTAGTATCTGCAAAATAAAGAGCAATTGGGCCTGGTATGAGAGAACAAGTCCCGCCTGCACTCACTGCCAGGTAAAATCTGTTCTGTTTCAGTCATAAATCTTTCTTGGACGCCAGAGAAGAATTTCACTTCCGCTAGAAACACTGAAAGAATCAGAGAAAAAGAACATGTTGTTTGGGAGATGAAAGCAGAGTGAGTTTAAAGTTGATGTCTTTTCTGTCTGCTTTGCTGGCTTCTTTCTAACAGGGGCACACTTGACTTGGCTGTGACTTGCACTGTTTTGCAGAAGATGGGAGGGCAGTGAGGCCAGGTCAGGATGAGCCACTTGCTGCTGACTTGTGCTTCGGTTAGAGAACACGTCTTTGACACTGAACCTCACTGTTCTCCTCATGGGCCATTGGTTAAGTCTCTTTGAACAACAAACCCTTGATAACTAATCAGGATACATTGATAGATTTCAGGTAGCTTACACTTGGGAATACCACTGGCTACAATGTACAACCATTTGTTTCATGATATAAACTCTATCATGAAATAAAGTTACTGAATTGAGACTCAAATTCCTAGTAGTCACTTTAGTTTTATTATCTAATGAGCCATCATGAATCCCTTTGATATTAGTTCTCAAATTATGGTCCCTACAACATCAGCATCATCTGAGAAACTTGCAAGAAACATGCATCTTTAGTGCCCTGCGCAAATTTACCAGGCCAGCAATATGTGCTTTAGCAAGCCCTTCAAACATTTCCAGTGTGCACTGACGTCTAGTGATGCCTGTGTAAGAAACGTCCACCCTGAGCTTTATTGACATTTATTGTGTCACGAGTCACTGAAGTTCCCTCTAGGAAAAACTTCAGTGGTAAACTGTAGGTTGCCAGTGATCTTCAGTGCCATGTGTGGAGGACCACATGGTTCTCGGGGACTGGAGGGATGGAGCTGCTGTTGAGAGTACTTGCTGCTTTTGCAGAGGACCCGGGTTCAGTTTCTAGCCTCCCATAGAGGCTCACAACAACTTACAACTCCTGTTTTAAGGTATCAAATGCCCTTTTCTGGTCTCTGAGGGCACAAGACACATATGTAATGTATGTGCCTGCATACAGACAGATAATCATACAGGTAAAATATGAAAGCATAGACTAAAAATATTTTTAAAAATAAATTCTGAGTCTCAAGGCTGAGGCAACATGATTCAAGCTTCAAGTTCAAGGCTAGCCTGGGCTATCTGATATCACTTTAGAGACCATCTACTTTCTCCTTGCGTCTATGTTAGATGGGACAGATGAAAGGATCTTGCTCCCCCTGCTATCAGTGGACAAGCAAAGTGCCCCACTTTCTGGGTAGAGAGATAGTTCACAGGCTATTAGAGGGGCCCTGGGGCTCTTTGGGGTAATGGAGAACAATGTGAACCCTCTGGTGGAGCAACTGTCTATTCTTGACCTTGTGAGCATTAGGAGAATTTGCAGTATTGTGACATTATTGGCTTCTTCATTCTGCCTGGGAATGAAGTCTCTTCAGAGGAGAGCAAAGGTGTGGGTGGAAGGAGAGAGGGACAAGTAGCAAACATTTCCATCTGAGTGTGCAGATTCATCATGTCATTGATGACATCATCCCCTATGCCCTCCAACTTCACATGACAATTTAATATTCCTCGTGAATATTTTAACCTAAGAGTCTATAGACATCAACACTAGTATCTTTTTTCTTAATTACAAAAATAAAATTTAAAGTTCAGTAGAATGAGGTTCCTGTAGAACATCCACACACAAAATATCTGTCAACACCTGCACTTTCTTGAGAATGATTGCATGAACTTTTACAGATTTCCTTCTGAATTTTCTACAAACACATTAAGCAATATCCATCAACACTCTCATGATGTTTTATAGAAGATTTGCAAGTTCAGAGACTGAGGACTGGCACCTCTATTATCCCACAAAGGCGGCTATTAAGCCCTATGAGCTCACAAGGAAGTTAAACTGATGTCAGTAAAGCTTGTATCCATAGAACAGTTCCAGCAAGGTGTGTCTCGAGGGTGGGATGACCTTTAAGACATCAATCAGAGGGTGAATAGGCAACCAGTTACTTGAATTTGAGGGTATAGCCCACGCCACTTCGTTTGTGAAAGCTGCCTAGTAACACTTGTAGGGCAGAAGGGGAAAGAGGCAAGACTAAACTCATCGATTTAGCTTGGTTCTCTTATGCCTGCCGACTGTTTCCAGCTCCCATCCCAGAACAGAATCATACTGTCTACCTGTTTCATTGACACTCAAGGAAGCTTTTCTTTAGAAGGGAAATGTTCCCGGACTATTGTGAGCACACACACCCTCCTTCTGGTTCTCATTACCATCAGTCAGTCATCCTTTCCTATTTCCTTCACCCCCACTACTCCCTACCACAAGAACTTCTCCCACATTCACTTCTCTGCTTTGCTTTGTGATGTCTGCGCTTCGCCAGGGCTTGTGTGCGCCCATACGCTACTGTTCGTTAGAGCATGATGAGTTCAGCGGTGGCTTCTGTGAACGTCTGCCCTTCCCACGGAATCCATCGGTGGTGTGCATTTTAGTAGGAAGGAGTAACGGCAAGTGGGCTTCTCCTTAATCTGCGGTTGGCTATCAACAAGACCAGCGTGTGCAGGTGCTGCTGGCAGTCACCGCTCTCGTGATGCCGTGGTTGCCCTGGCTATGTCACGCCAAAGGATAGCATTTCACAGTTCTTCTTTCTTATCTGCAGGCTCATCCATTCTTTCCACCCCATCCTGCTCATTGTTTTTGGAGCCTTAGAGACAGTGGTATGAAGATACTACTGGGCATTTGACTGCCACTTCTTCTAGCCTGAAGGTCAGTACAAGGTCATTCTTGGCTACACAAGGATTTCAAAGTTAGAGACCCTGTCAAACAACAACAACAGCAACAACAATAAAGTGACCTCTAAAAGAAAAAAGGAAGTAAATTGCATTCAATTGAAAAACTTAATATAGAAATTATTAATTCTGTGCTATATTATACTTGTGAACATATAATATGCTGCATACTTTAAATCTATATTTGCCCAAGCTCAGAAATATCATTTTCTCTCCTTTCTTTATGAAGTCGACCTCTCATTACAATCAACCCCAAAGGTCACATTTAAAAATACTGCCCCACGCATGACACTATTAAACAACTTACCTAACATTTTAGAAATTCTTTGTAAGCTGCAAAATATTTCAGACATACAAAAGGTATATAAAGTAATATTTTAACCTAAAGTAAAATAATTTTTCATTTTAGATGCTTATTTTCATATTAAATAGAGAAAACTTTCTTTTATTTATTTTTTAAACATTTTATAAAATACATTTTGATAATACTATTTCCCCTCCCCTGAACTCCTTCCAGATACTCTTCCAACTTCACTTTGTTTTCTCTCTCAATAAACAAGTAAACAAAGCCAACCAAACAAACACCAAAAAAGCACACACATTAACAAAATACCATGGAATCTGTTTGTTGGCTATTACTTCTGAGTGTGGGGTTTTGCCCTGAAATGTGATGGATATACCCATTGAAGTTATTTTCCAGCAGTTATCAATTGCAAAAAGCTTCTTGATTAGGGGTAGGATGAGGGGTAGGAGCGTGTGCTCACCTGCCCTTCTCCAGGCTGAGATTTTGTCTGGACTGAATTAGTGCAGGTCCTGTCCCCACTGTCACAGTCTCTGGGAACTCACATGTGCACGAGCCTTGTGTTTGTTTGGAAGATGCTGTTTTCCGGGAGTTGTCCAGCATCCCTGGCTCTAATCTTTCCGCCTCTTCTTCGGCATAGACCCTGAGTCCCGGGAAAGAGGTGTGATAGTCCCACTGTCTGCCCGTTATGTTGTCCTGTTGTAGATCTCTATCATCTACTGTGAGAAGAAACTTCTCTGATGTGGGCTGAGAAATGCTCTGATCTATGGGTATAGCAATAAACTGTGAGGAGTCGCTGCAATTATGGAGCTGTGGTCTATGTGTCTTGTTGGGATTTCCTAGTGGCTGTGGAAGTCATGTCTTTGAGAATGCAATCTGTTAGCATCCATCAAGAGTCCTGAGGATGTTTCTACCTTTGCCCCAGCAATCCTTCATCTGAACAAGGAGCCTAAGAACACAAGATCCAGTTACACACAGCTAATTGTTCTTATGCATGTCCATCTGTTTCTCTAAACCTATACATGTTTTTGAGAAAACCCATGTATTTTTAAGCATTTATTCATTGTGTTTGTATTATGCATGTATGCACATGTGCAGGCAATGGCCTATGTGCGCAGGTCAGAGGACAGCTTGTAGGAGTTGGTTCTTTCCACCATGGGAGTCCAGGGGATCAAGTCCAAATTCTCATAGCTAGCAGCAAGGACCTTTGCCAGCTGAGTCATCTCAAATGTCCCAATTGTTTTATGCTCAAATAAATTCTGCAGTAGAGGGAAGCAAAACTAGTGTTACACAGGGCCACCAGTTCTAGCTGTAAAGCCTCCCCCGAGCCCCATGCTAGGAGATGGGCTTCATATTGAGGTCTAATGTGCTGTGGTTGCCATTCTGGAGTTTGTGCTATGTACTGTGTTCTCAATCCTGTTACCACTGTCGTGTGGGTGCGCTGCCTCCTTCTCTGCTCTTATCGTCTGCCTCTCCTGGGGGCATGGGAGTAGGTGCAGGACAGTGTGAGGTCCAGACTGTGTTCCCATATTGCTGGGTGAGGGCCCAGACACCTATGAGAGTTTCCATTTGGAGTTCCCCAATGCTCCCAAGATAAAACAAACAACACCTTCATATGCCGAAGAGGGAACCCCAGCAGGAGAAAAACCTTCCCTGTTGTTTTCGACAGGAACCCACGTGTTCATGTTCATGCTAGGACTCATAAACTATGCAGTCACTGGAAGAAAAATGCAAGTAGATAAAATTCAGAGGCCTCAGGAGAGGACCCAACACAGCTTCATCAAGAAATTACTCTAGATAAAGTAGGAAGAAGGAAAATGCCTCCTTTTAGGATTTAGCTCAGGCTGCAGGAATCCAGCCGGGAAGGGAGAGAATGTTCACAGAGGTCTCCAGGACAGTTTATGGCTTTTCCCACACTAGAAGACAGCGACGTCGATTCTTGGCTCTGAGAATTATTGCCCGTCTGTAGTACATTCTTGTGTATGTGTGTGTTTACATGGAGGAAGGAGGAATGAAAGCCAGTGTGTGTGAGTGTATGTGTGTAGTAGGCTATAGGAGGGAAGTATGGAGTCAATATATATGAATATACACGTGTGTGTGTGTGTGTGTGTGTGTGTATGTGTGGAGGTATGGGTATAGAAGAAAGTATGGAAGCCAGTGTGTGTAACTGTTGGGGGGAATATCAGATGGAGTTGTGGAAGTCAGTGTATGTGAATGTATGTGCATGAGTGTGTGTGTTTGTGTGAGAGTGTATGTGTACAATGTGTGAGTACAGGAGAAGGTACATAAGCCAGTATGTGTACCGTGTACCTTATGTGCGCATGTGTTTGTGCCTGTGTACATTATGCATGCATGCGTGTGTGAAGGTGTGGGGGTAGGAGGGAGTCAGTATTTGTCTATACGCATGAGTGTGCATGCGTGCTTATGAGGAAGCCTAGGTATGGATTCCAGTGTTGTGACTGGATGCATGTGTTTGTCCTTGTGTGTGTATGAGGGTGTAGGAGGAAGGTATGGAAGTCAGTGAGTGTGTGTATGTGAAAGAGTGTATAGGTGTGCAAGTACATGAGTATACATGTGTGCATAGGCATGAGTATATATATGTGAGTGTAGGGGGAAGTATGGAAGCCAGAGCTTCTGAGTTACTTTCTGCAGCTTTCTTGTTTTCTTTTTGGTCTTCACTTAAAGGAACCATCCCATCATTTGTATCAGAGTTGTGTCCAGTGAGTTTCTTTTTTTTTTAACAAAAAGGAAAGAGAAAAGAAAAGAAATCTCAAAGCCTCATGAAGGAAGATTCAGCACCCCAGGCAGAACCGTCATTCTTGTGTGTGATTGGGTCTGCCATTGGTGAGTAGCCGCCAGAGAGAAAAGAGCTCATCCTGTGCAGTGAATAAGCTCTTTCAGGGCACCAGGCCTGGGGGAGGGCTGAGCCATGGCCTCCTGCCAGGAGGCATCCTAAAAGCCTGGCATAGCCTTGGCCCAGCTTTGGGCCCAGGAGCACTGTGTTCCTCTGGCCATGCAGATAAAGATCTGTTTGCTCTCCATCTTCCTGGTCAGCAGGGCTAGGGGCCCTTTAGCGAGGCACTGACATCTAAACATTGGGGGTTTCGGTGACAGGAATGGGAAATGGACTCACCAAAGGCTCGGGCACTTTTGTTTGACGTGGGAAGAACAAGCAACTGTAGTTTCTGACGTCAAGTTGAAGGCTGATGAGGGCATTCCTTCTTCAAGCCCATCGGTCTCTGGGGCATTGGAAGCCAACTGTTGACAACAAAATGCCAACTCCTGGAAGTTTCTCCAGAATTGTTCTTGGAGATGGGCACTGCTTTTGTCCTCCGCAACCTTGTTGCCTGGCTGCATTAACATCATTAGGGCCCTGCTTTCATCCAGCAGAGTCGCTGGAGATTACTGAATTGATAAGGAAGTGGGGTTCCTGTGTTTATGCCTTCAGAGAGTTAACTGAAAGAACACCAAGCTGCCTCTCCTTCCTGTTTTCCACGAACCGTCTGTTTGGGAGGCTGGCGGTTGAGTTTACATCTTCAGCAGTGTGTGTAAGATTTGCTGTGAAGACCTCTTGACCGGAACCCCACAAGTCTAACGTGAGATGTCTTGGTGCTTTGGAGAAATCATCCAGTAATTTTCCTGAGGTGCAGAAAAATTACGACTGAGGTGCAAACTACGATTCAAGTCTTATTCAAGATTATGATTATAAGAGGAAGAGAATGAATACAATGAGGTAAGACACAGGCTTTCTGGGCGTGTCCACGTGAAAGGACAGAGTAAAATAGTCTTCTTGGAAAGAATTGAGCTCTGTAACGGCAAACCTCTGAGATGAGTCCTTAATTCAGCGGAAGACAAAACTGCTGAAAAATGTTCTCAATGCACTGGCTTCCAAATCGCTTAGCAATAATCACCTTGGATTGTGGTTTTGAATGCACTGGCTGATTCCACTTGTTTAAGTCCTCTAAGCTTACAATCTGGAACAAACACAATCCTCCAAGGCTTCAGGATTGAAGGAACAGATGAGAAGACTTGTTCCTGTAGATCGTCAGATACAGAAAGAACAGGGTGCTCAGAGTGTGATGACATTGCACGGATTTTTTAAGGCCTCTCTCTCAAAGAAGCCAAGAAAGCATCCAAGGGCAAGAATGCTCCTCGAGGGGAAGGACACATGGGGAACACCCCAAGTTGCAGCTCTTGATAGATGACCAGGAATCTGGAGCATAGACGCCCCTGGGAAACGAGCCAAATGTACTGTGGGGCCGGTATCGTCAGTCCACAGCAATGGCTTGGACAAATTGAGTTCTTTCTCACCCATGACCCCTCTTGGGGCCTCTCCTTGGCCAAAACTGCTCTCCTTTCCCTTCGGTGTTCTCATTTTACTCCCAAGAAGAGAGCAAACTGTTCCCATGAAGTTTTATCTTTAACTTTCTGTGGCCAGTGGGGAAAGCCCAAGGGCACGCGTCTGGGAAATAGGAGGCAGGTGTGGGGGCGAGGGCCGGGGCGGGCCGGTGGATGGGGGTGTCCTGTTTTTCAGCACTGAGCGCTTGACACTTTAATAGACTAAAACAAACCCGAGGTCTTTGTCTAACTTCGGGAAAATGTCAGGTTTTGAAGAATATTTCAGCTCGCCTCGAGCTTGTGCACCAGGATTAAATGCCGGCACGTTTTTCAGGCGTCATCCCAGCCGACTCGAAAGGAGACAGCATCCTAGAGTAATGACCTTCCACAGCCAACCTGATGGGACAGGAATGTTTATCAAAGAACGAAATCCACATCAGGCACGGGCATGCTCCGCTGTCTCCTTTGCTGCCATGATTAATTTTGTCACAGCTCAAGGCCCTTTTTCCTAGGTTAACCATTTTGACAGCTGTTACTGTTGGACTCTGACATCCTTTGGATTCCTCGGTTAACCTTCCAGTTCGAGCATCGTCCAGACAAGAGTGGAATTTATTGGGCGTGGCTAGTACAGCCGAGGGGGAGACTAGGGAAGGTCAGGGTCTTTTAGCGATCTTCTTTATACCTGAGAAGTTGAACAGAGGAAAATGGTTCCTTCTGGATGAAGCTCCCAGCTGCATGGATCCAGCCTTCTCTTCTGCTCCCTGTTCCCAGTTGTATGGACTGAGGGGTCTCTGTACCTTCCCCACTGAAGACAGGGAGCTTAGGAGCAGCTCCACATTGTGGCAGATTTTTCTTTTCTCAAAAAAGGAGAGAAGAGGGAGCAAGCATAAACATGGCCAAGGAGATCTTGCAATTCCCCAACAAGGCCTTTACTGCCCACACAAGCCCTCTGAGGGACAAACCACACCTGTAGGAGGCATTGTGTCCTGCAGTAGATTGCTTTTGCCTGTTATCCAAAGCTTCAGCTCTTTGAGACAGCATTCAACGTCTCCCTGCTATGGCCTTGTTCACTTTTCTACCTTCACCTCTGGATGTTTTAGCCTTAGACTCTATGCAGTGCGTACTCACTTCTAGGTCCCTCCCTCGGCCCACAGTGTTAAAACTCGTACTTCCTTTGTCTGACTAATGCCTCCTTTCGCCATCAAATCAATGTGTCAATCTTGTCTGTGAAGGGCCTTCAAGCCTCCAAGGATTTGATCAGGTTCTCTAATGCTTCTGCTTCTCTGCAGGTCTGACTTGAGTTTTTTGGGTGCTTATCTGTTTCTCCTTCCTGTCCCACGGGGGACACTGATTTCTCCAGGGAGAAGAAGAATATACCCCCTCAAGATATCGGAGGTGTCAGCGGAGACAGCTGTCAGCTGTGAGCTCCCTTCAGGGATTGCTTTTGTGGTGGAGTCTGAGGCAGGTCACCCCTTTGGAATGTATGATGGCTCTCACTCCGACCCAGGTGTGTTCAAGTCTGAACGCTCACCAGAGCTTCAGGGCTCCCTGCTTCATTAGTGGAGAGTCTCCCTGAAGCTACACCACAACCCAACCTCTCCTTGTAGCCGTTTCTGCTTCTGTCCTGTCTTTCCACTTACGTTGATGCCAAGAATGTCTTACATGCTGGCCCCCATTTCAGAATGAGCTTTCCGAGTCCTGAGAAGGGAGAGAGGCATGCCTTCCTCTGATGGGAGCGACTTAATACTCTACACATTTTATGTTTCTAGCACCCAGGGTGGTTTCTATTGCGAAGTCAGATGGTCTCAATCGAATTGCGGGATTGATTGGCTAAGTGAGATTGAAAACAAGGGAGCAACTACATTTCCTCTAGGAGGTAGACAGCTGTCCTGATTGGCAGCCTGAACTGTTAGCCAGGGAGGAGGCTTGTACTTGAACAGATGGAGTTTGAGTTCTGCCCTTCTGCTCATTATGTGGCTGGGTAGGTCCCAGCATGAATCAGATGCAGCGCTCAAACCAGGAGACTGGAGGACAGTTTAACACAGGAGCAACCAAGCTTCGGAGGCATTCCTAAGGTTCATTAGAAACTTGATTACTAATGTAAGCATTGAGAAGTAGCCCTTAAGACAGTGGTTTTTCAATCTTCTTAGTGCTCTGATCCTTTAACACAGTTCCTCACGCTGTGGAGACCCCCAACCACAAAATTATTTTTGTTGTTACTTCATAACTGTAGTTTTGGTACTGTTATGAATCGTAATGTAAGTATCTGATATGCAGGATATCTGATATGTGATTACCGTGAACGAGTCATTTGACCCTCCAAAGGGGTAGTGGCCCACAGGTTGAGAACCACTGCCTTAAGAGATAGTTAAGTTTTCTGGGCTCTGTTCTTGAGGATTAGGGATCTCATGAGAGGGGCTTAGTATTCTTAGGAGTGGGCTCTTCCGAGATTGGCTTGGGCTCGTTTCTCCCTCTTTTCTTTCCTTCCCTTCCTCTCTTGCTCTTTTATCCTTCTGCCTCTTTCCATGGGATGACACAGCAAGAAGACCCTCATCTCTAGATTCCAAAGTTAAAACAAACAAGTCTCTGTTCTTTGTAAACCACCAGACCTCATGTATTCTCTTACAGAGGAGTCCCAAACAGCAGGACAGGGACCATGTGCAAGCTGAAGATGGAGTTGAGGGCAGCTGCTGGACAATAGCACAACATTAAGGGCTGTGTTCTCATCACTGGACCCAAGAGGGGCTGTGTCTGTGTACTGCCTGGGAGGGTGCAGCTTGTGTGCTGGGATCTGGTGTGAGGGGAGCTGCAGACCATTGGGATTCACCTTGTAAGGTTCCCTCTGAGAAGAGCGAACGGGAAGGGGGAGAAGGGAGAAAAGTGGATTTGGAGTGGGAAACAGAAGACTCTGAGCACAGAGACCCCGGTGACTGATGAGTTCCAAAGATTTGCTTCCTTCTTGGAGAAGACAGCTGCACCTAGTTTCCCTCCCCATTTCCCTAGGAACCAAAAGCAGGCAACTTAAACCAAATTCTGAGATAATGTTCTATTGTTGTTTCCGAATGTGGGTCTCCATATTATTAATGCCTGTCCGAACTGCCCAAGGCTTACAATGGGATTTCTCATTCGCTAACAGGAAACTACCTCCATGCCTGCTGGCTCTGCTGCCTTTGCATTCGTGGGAACCAGGGCTTAGAAAGGCCAGCTTGCAGAGTCCTGACCTTCTGCCCCCAGTGCTCAATTCTTGAGTTTGCACAAGCGTGGAACATGCTTTCCTCTGTCTGGGAAGGGCTTCAGAATAATGAGCCTCAGTTCAACATTACTTAGAAAAATGGTTTCACTGGATTTATTGTTAAATATTCATTTAGAAAAAAATCTATGTAAGAGTTTCTCTGACTTATAACTAAAAAAAAAAATTTCCCCTTCTAGTGGCTGGGTTTTAAATCTGTTGCCACAAAATAATGTGCCGTTGGTGGGGGTGAATACAATAAAGCTAAAATTAGTTTGAAAAAGTCTGAGAAGTCTTTTCTTATTATTGTTCCATTGCTTGATGCAAATATTTGTGTAAATGTATATAACACATAAAACCCTGGAGAGTTTGAGTTTCCTCTCTGTCTCCCCCTTCCTTCTTCCTCTTCTTCCTCTTTTTGGTACATCTGTGCATTAGTTTTATACATATTTACCGAATACATATTGTATATTAAGAAGAGATACCCAGTCAAAAGGCTAAGGAAAATGTTGCTTATATTCTAGTGGGAAAAGACAGACAATCCACACCACATATCAATAAGATCTACATCGTGAGCGATGTTGGCAGCTGGATAATGAACTAAGAAAAGGATGGAAGGAAGGGGGCTTGCATCTTTTCTGAGTGATCAGAATTGCCTATATCTCACTAGTTAGGTGGCAATAAACCAATGCAAAGTGACTTGGGTGTTGCCCTTTAACCACAGAGACTGCATCCCCTGAGATCCCGAGTCTTGCTTCTGAGTTTCTTACTTCCTAAAGTTCTTTCTACCAGTGTGCCAGGGCAGAGAAGAGAGATGTGCTCCAACGACCTTGAAATGATCAGTCAAGGTTACAAACCCCAATTCTCTTTATTTGCCTCCCCTGCTTCTTCCTCTGTCTGTCAGTAAATCATTTTAGCTCTACATTAACGACCATCCAGAACCGGCCATGGTTTCAAGTCCCTGTTCCCCAGCCCCAGTAGCACGCAGTCTCCCCTGGATCATTGCAATGAACACTGTGACTACTCAGGTGCTGAGCCCCACACATTAGCTGGGCACATCTTTAAGATGTCGTATTCCTGTGTTCAAACTCTCAACACCACACGATACCTGCGGAATAGACACTGGGCTTCTCTGTGGAGTCACCATGGTGGCCACTCAGATGCCCCCTCCACCTCAATCCACATTAGCGTCTTCAGTGCCTGGACAGCAAAGGTTTTCCTGTCTTTTAGCTCTCTGCTTTATTTCATCTCTGCCTGGAATACTTTTCTGACACTCCCATCTCACGCCTTCAGCACAGGTCTCTTCTCATCAGCCTGTGTCCCTGCCCAGGCTCAGTCTCTCCTCTTCCCCGCTCTACTCTTCTGCCCCCCACACCCCCCTCACTGGCCTGCTCTGCTTTCTTTTTATTTCCACAGTGCTGGCTGTTTTTACACAGTCCACAACCTTTACTCAGTCGTCCACTGCTGTGTTACTGTATGCTTCTGTTTGCTAGAACATCGACTTCCCGAGAGTGGTCACTTGTCTATTTTGTGTACTGAGGTATCTGCGTGCTTGCCTCAGAGGGGTGTTTAGTAAATAACTTTTATAGGAATAATTAATGTTTTCTTGTGTGAGTTTAAAAGCATAACTTACAGCCACACATATAGACAAACAGAAACACACAGACAGATTCTCTCTCTCTCTCTCTCTCTCTCTC
>LOEQ01003739.1:70910-89920 GCA_001685075.1 Bramus lutescens
GCACAAAACTCAAGTCCAAATGGATTAAAGATCTCAATATAAATCTGACTACACTAAACCTGATAGAAGAGAAAGTGGGGAGCAGCCTTCACTGTATGGGCACAGGAGACCAGTTTCTTATTAGGGCTTTTCTACTGGCTTCTATATATCTTCCTTCTTGCTGTGTCGTCAGATCCGACAGAAACGGAGACAGCTCTGGTATCTTCTTTTATAAGGGCACCAGTGCCATCATGATGGCCCTATCCTCATGACTTTATCTAAACTATTTTACCCCTCCCCCCTTAGGGGACCTATCTGCAAGTATCATCCGTTTGGGATTATAGCTTGAATATGTGGATTTGGGGTGGGGGAGGAAACAGATATCCACTCCACAATCATGCTTGTATGTGGTTTGGGTTGTAGGTTTAATTGTAGCTGCCAGTGTCACTCAGAGACTGCCCTCCCTGAACTCAATAGATTTGGCATGCTTTCTGAAAAGCGACTCACTAGAAATGCTTGTATCCAATTCTAAATTCTATCCTGCTCATCTCTATGTTTATGTTTGCATCAATATCATACTGTTTTTGTTTTCTGTAGCTTTATAGTAAGTTTTAAAATTGGCAAGTTAGAATACTTCAACTTTGTTCACCTTATTTAATATTGTTTTTGGTTTTTAGAGTCATCTTATAATTTCAAGTGAAATTTTTGCTAAAAAGGCCGCAGAGATGAAACAGGAGTTATTCTGTAGGTAGCTTTGGGAATCTTGCTTTCTTGACAGCAGAAACTCTCCCAGTTCATAAACACAGGATGATTTTAGTTTCCTTTCAGTATTTCTTCATAATTTCAGTACATATATCTCACATTAGCTGGTTAAGTTTATTACTAAGTGTTTTAATATTTTATTCATATTTTTAAAATATATTCCTCTTTTTTATGTGTATTGGGTGTTTTGTCTGCATGGGTGTCTCGGTACCATATGTGTAGTGCCTGAGGGGGGTATCAGATCCCCTGGAACTAGAGGGTCAGATGGCAGTGAACCAGCACCTGAGCACTGGGAACCAAACCTACATCTTCAGGAAGAGCAACAAGTGCATTTAACCCTGAGCAATTGCTTCAGCGCCAAGTATTTTGTTTCTTCTGGCACTGCTGTGTGATTGTTTTGTAGCTATTGAGTGGGTGCTAGTACTTTAAGAAAGGCACCCACATATTTACTGCTTATGTACAATACAGTATGTCCCATGCATGTGTTTACACACACATACACCAAAATCACACATACAATATAATATGCTTTGTACTAGTGATGAGAGTTGACAATAAAAGCTTTGCTGGCTGAAATAGTATTTACACTGCTAAGAACTTACGTAGACGAATGATCAAAGAAGTCTTTACTCTATACTTTCTTCCTTTAATATTCCAAGATAATGCTTTTCTGAAGTCTCTTGAGGCCACCTCAGTTCTCTCAGGCTTTGGGACATGGTAAACAGAAAGGGAAGAGTCTTAAAATCTACACTCAGGCCCTGCCTGCACTTCCTGCCTGAATGACCTCAGTTAAGGAGGCCATTTTGTGACTGTGAGCTTTAGTTCTTATTTGCTGAGTGGGAAAAACAAAATCTGTTTCACTGAGTCTGAGAACTAAGTGGATCATCTTCTGTGACAATGCTTCACACTAAGATGTGAAGGGTCCCAGCCTGAATGATCCACGAGAATGTTGGCCGCATCTCTTTCCTTCTTCAAGAGAGAACAAATGACTTTGAGAGATTTACCTGTTGTGTTCATTTATTATTCTACCGACTCATGCTCTCAGTTAAGCTTAGTTTTAGGATAAAGAGCAAATGTGCAAACTACCTGTGCTGCACATGGAGTCTGTGCTGAACACTTGCTGCTTTTTATGTGATAATAGGGGTACATGTTCCTGCATTTTGGCCATGGAACACAGAAGAGCTAACTGGTCCAAGCAGAGAGACCAGGCCCATCTTGGCTCTCTTCTTAGGGTTCTGATAGACAGAGGCCATTACAATATTTGTTTTGATGAGAGTAAATGATTCTGATACAGTTTCCTATAAACACACAGTAATAGGAACATCAGAAGCTCCTCATGTGTTTAATATTTATGAGTGGTTCTTGGTTAACTCTGCCTGAACATTTTAATCATTGCTGTTTTTCTTGCTTACTTACCATACCTTCAGTATCCTTTAGTCTTAGGACACTAAACTCTAAGTAAGGCTCTTGTTTTATATCTGTTTCATAGATACATAACTTTTTAAACAGTTTTGTTACTATGTGAGACTCTGAATTTTCAAAAAAGGAAACTATGTTTGAAAATATCACGTGTGATTGCGGTAAGTTGCTCCAGTAAGAACTCTGAGACATGGTTCAGAGGGTGAAAATGTATACCATATGACATGCGAGTCTCACTGAGTATAAAGGGCCTAGGAGCTTTAACAGATGGTTGAGAAAAGCAGCTCTCTTGGAGGACCCAAGCCCTTAGGTATTAGTGAGCCTGTTTGATCAGAGGAATTGGAAATGGCTTAGAGAATGCTGTGCCTAGAAGAAGTGGTGTGATTCAAGAAGGACATTTGAAGGAAATTAAGTTTTGCTAAGCTTACTTGTCTCGTGTGGAACTCCCATTTACAATCTCCTCCTGGCAGAAGCTTCCCATAGAGCAGAGGTGGAAAAGATTTTCTTTATTCCCGGGGTTTGCAGACAGATATGATGAGTGTGACGAGCTTAGAGGGAGTTAGCAAAAACTACATAGTGGATCCTCACAGATGGATTGAGAAGGGGAATACAAAAGGTAAGTAAGGTCACTTCTTCCCTTGGGGCTTATGAGTTGTTTGGAGTATGGAAGTGGAGTTGGTGTCTCTATGACCTGCTCCCTTTGTGAAATCCTTCCTCCAGTCAGTATGGCGGCAGTTAGTGAGCAAGACATCACTTTGCCTTCAAAACTAGAAACGATGAACTGCATTCTTCTTTCTGAACAAGAACACATGAACTTTATGTGAGTTTCTTTATTTATTAGCAAGTGGTGACAAGGCTTCGTGTCTCCTAGTGACTCAAGTTGGGAAGAGAAATGAGAACAAAGAAAATATTTTGAGAAATCAAAGATCAGAAGGAATATTGATTGAATTTATATTGGAGGAGCAATCATCAGGGGATTTAAAAGGGATTTTCATGGACTGGCAGCCACTCACTTTAGAACTTATATTTCAACATATAACATTTTGGAGGCATATTAATCAGAGGAAGCTAGGGAGCATTCTATGAACAGCCCAACATCTCGGGGAGTCAGACAAAAACAGTTTTGTTTCTTGAACTTGCTTTGTACTCAAGAGCCAAGGCTGAAGAAGGCTTTCAGTATTGTGACATCTGACTGTCATTTGGCCATGTGACCTTGGTTGCTATAACAGAAGAAGAGCGAGTTTAAGGTCTTGCATCAACAGAGACTTTGGTCCTTGTCAGTCTATTCATAGTCTACTATTGAATGCTGAGTCATATGACCTAATCTGCCTTCTAGAGGATAGGGAATGGAACTTGTGTGTAAGGAAGGAGCTACAAGAGTTTAATACAAACTTCACTTCAAGAAAGTAGAGAAGAAATGGAGGGGAAAAGCTGAACGTTTATCATCAGGTAAAGGACTTTGGAATGTTTCCAGCCCATCTTAGGATAAGAATAATTGCCTGGTGGATAGATGCACATAAGCCTGGCTCCTGTCCATGTGACGTCATTCCTCACTCTTGACAAATCTCCTCACCCTTTGGATCTGTTCTGTTCTGAACAAGCACCAAGCTTGTTCTCCCTTCATGATCTTCCACTTAGTGCTCATTCTGCCTAGAATGCTCTCCCATCAAATGCATTCTGTTTACACAGGATTTGTCCACCATCTTCTTAGAAAAATGTACTCAACTCCTCAGCCCAAGCATCTAAGAAATGTTTGTTTAATAAATAAATCCACTGGGGCTAACTATAGTGCTATGGGGTCTATAACCACCAATGATGCCCTTACAGATATAAATATAGGTACTTATAACACCAACAGCCAAAGCAATGAAAAGATCTCTAAAACCAGGAAGAAGAAAGACCTTGAGTGTTTACACAAAACTGTAAAAGATCAATTAACTTAGGTGCTATGGCAACTTTGGGTTCAATGAATAACTATCCAGAAGTGTAATATTGGCATCTTGTCCACCGTTGAGAATGGTGGCTAGCTACTGATGTGTACCCCATTACTCTTTGCTTCTTGCTATTCATGTGGTTCTTATAGCTCCTCTCACTGAATCAGAGATGGCTTGGTGTGACCAATGGAATATAGCAGAGAAGACTCTAAAGTCTTAGGTCACTTGCTCTGGTGGAATCTGATTATGATGTTCTGAGGATACTGAAGAAGGCCTGTGTAGACTTCAATATAAAGAGGAATTGGAACCTAAGGCAAAGATTAGCACTGTTTCAGCACTAAAGTGAGCAAGCTACCCATAGAAGTTGATCTTCCAGAGTTCATAAGCCTCCTGAAAGACTCTGAGCATGTATGGCCTAACTGATAGGATTCCAGAGCTACAGAACCTGTAAGAAATATGAAATTGTTATAGTTTTAAGTCAATAAATTTTGGAATGATTTGTAATATAACCAGGCTAACTAGAACATTGAAATTCCTTCAAATTCTAAATGTTTTTCTGAATTCAGATATGTTCATTCTCTTTGAGAGTAGAAAGGAGCTATATAGAGAAGGGAGAAAGGAAAATGTCATGCTCCTAGCCAGCCAGATAAAGCCAGCCAGCCACTCTATCTACCAATGGGGAAAGGGATGTCTGAGACAGAAGGGCCGTCATATACAACTATTTTGCAAAGCTACTGGAGAGCAATGTGAAAATGATTGCTCAGTCAAACAAAGCCAAATAGCATGTTAGCTGCTGTGTCCACACAAATGACTAATGACTGAATTTTTGTTTTAGAATGGATCATTTGGCTAATGCATAGAATGCTTGAAGGATTAAATGAAAAGATTAAATTTAAAGCTCCAAATAATAAGATTCTCTCTCTCTCTCTCTCTCTCTCTCTCTCTCTCTCTCTCTCTCTCTCCCCCCACTGGCCCAAGGACAGAATCCAAGTTTAATGGTTTTCTTTCAAAGGTATATTTTTCAAAAGCATAATCTGGAAAAAGTTCTGCTAACTTTAAAGGACCTATGACAGAAATAATGTCACTGTATGATTATAAACTGGCATTTCAATTGTCTTTCTTGGAGATTTTTCTTTCAATTGAAAAGCGGACCTGCTAGTTGGGCTTGGTGGCATCTTCCTTTAATCCCAGCACTTGGAAGGGCAGAGGCAGGCAGTTCTCTGTGAGCTGGAGGCCAGCCTGGTCGACAGAGTGAGTTCCATGTCTGTTGTGCATGTCTAATCTTTGACCTTCCTGTGAAGTGATCTTCTAGTTCACAAACTATTGCTCTCCTACAAGGAATTCAAAATATGTGCTCATGTGCTTGAAGTTTCAGATCTCCGTGCTCATCTTTGATCCTTCCCACTCTTCTGTAACATGCTTTTCTCAGCGTATTTCCAAAAGCCTTTGAGATGTCAGGATGAAGGAGGAGAGTCCTTGTTCTAGTTTATATTCTGTTGCTGTGACAAATGCTCGAACAAAACAACTTGAACATCAAAGTGTTTCCTTCATATTTGAGGTTGTGGTCTATCTCCGAGGAAAGCCAGGGCAGGATCATGGAGGTGGGAACTGAAGGGGAGGACACGAGGAACACTGCTCACTGACTTCTCAGACTCATATTCAGCTTTCTGTTTTATACAGCCCAGGTCTATCCGCAAAGGGATGATTCTGCCCACCAGCCTCCTCTTACATCAATCAGCATTCAAGGAGATACCCCCACAGACATGCCCATAGGCCAATTTGATGGGGGCTAATTCTTCACTGAGGTTCGTTGTTCCCAGGAGACTCTAGGTTTGTGTCCGCAGCTAAAGCTAACTATGACAACCTTCCAGGGTTTACTCCTCTTACCTGTGGCTTTGTATGTGGTTTGTTATAAAGTGGTGCAGTTTTAGGTTCAGTTTTCAGAGAATCTGAAACAGATCTTGTCTCTATTTATATGTTCAAGCTGTTGATTTTACTCCTGTGATATCTTAATGAGACCCCACCTTTTGTTTTTTACATAGCAGCTCCATTGACCTCTTCTGGGCACCTACATGAATACCCTGTTGGTCTTGTTCATCAAAACATTCTTTTCCCTCATATCTTGTCTAAACTTTTCCTTCCTTAGCTGAAGGCTTTTTGTCCCCCATTTTTGAAGTTACAAGTGATCCCCTTTCCTCACCAAAGACTAAACTTTATACCTAATGGATAGAATGTCAAACAAACATTAATCTTGTCTCCTGCCTCTTCACAAATGGAGGAATGCCCAAAAGCAATTTCATTTTAGACAGCAGAAGTATTTATTTAGTGTTCTTTCACCTCTGATTCACCTTCTCCAATCATCTTGGATTAAACTTTATTTTTCAAAGATGCCAATAGCATAAGACTCTGCGTCGAAGCTTCATAACCATTTAATAGGTATACATTTCATTTTAAATTATGTCTCCCCTTTACACAAGCTACCACTGTAAAAAGGACACTTAGGGAATTGCAAAGGATTATTATATGTCTCACCAATACGTGTATCAGGTTTGAAATTTTCTCTGCATAGATAGGGTCTACTCTAAGACTGCTTAATATGCAAAACATAATTCATACTTTCCAAAGAGCTGTGTAAGGAGCAATTGTTCACATCCAGGCAAACACCCCACTTTCCTCCACTCCAAACACGTGTACACATGAGCCAGTCACCCTGGAATTCCATCTTGGAGAATGTAGCCTTAGGGATAACTAGCTCAAGAGTTTAGCGGAGGTCTTCTAGGAGGACACTGGATGCTCTTGATACATTCTTCCATGCTTTTATTGCTAAACTAGGGGATGGAATGGAGAAAGAGTAACTAGAGAGAGAATGAGCCAGTCCTCTATTCAGCAGTCATTTCTTATTCTAGACATAGATTCATTTGACTTAATCTTTATTCTTAAACAAACAAACAAACAAACAAAAAAGCTCATTGAGATCTTGGTTTTAAGCTAATGGAAGTTTTAATGGGGAAGATGAAATGATGAAGGGTTTTGTGTGGGATCCTTATGATGAGCATAGGACAGTTTTCAAGTGAGGGGAAGGGCCGACCAGTAGAAGATGCTTCGTATGAAGTTAGAGAGAGTCAGGCACGCACCCTCCATCCCAAGGGTGTCATGCTTGTGATACCCTTCCTTATTCTTCTACTGCCTTTGAGGCATTTTGAAAGTGATGTTGCAGTGACTGGCTCATCTGTGTCCCTCCCAGGCCAGGAAGAACAGTGCAATATTGATTGTCACAATATGGGATGGAACTGCTGTGCTCTAGAGGCCTGGAGGAAAAGAAAGATTAATTCCATTCTACCAGCTATACAAGGTAAAGCCGAATGAAAATTCAAATTAAATACTTCATTCACTAAGAATATTTTAAGTGATGCTGATGGTAGCAGATCACAAAAACGGGGTAAACCTTTTTGCTTATAGAAATGAAGCTAGCAGGGTTGAGGAACACTGGTGCAGATTCTGGGGTGCAAGCTTTATAAAGAAATAAAGCAGATGGATGTTCCAGAGAGAATAAGTAAATTCAAATGGTCTGCAGTGAGAAATAGTGTTGATAATGGCATATTTACTCATCATTTGTTTACAATGTTCCAGGCACCATGCTTATTCTTTGCATAATTTGTTATTTAATCTCTACAATAATTGCACTAGAAGTAGTTGTTATTATTTTTCTGATTAAAAAAATTACAATTGAGATGGGTGAAGTCAATTGTCCATTGCAGCAGAACTATGAACTAGAAGAGACAAACCTGATTCCTGACCTGGTAACCTGAGAAAAGGACAGATTTCTTTTGATTCCTATTGAAGTAAACGTTGAAAGACTGGGAAAGTCCTCATTAGAAGGATTCATCCTTTGACTATTTTTTTAATAGTTGAAAATCAATACCTTCTTGTAAAATACACGCAATCATTTACTCGGAGGGTGATCCCATGGAATCATGAAGACATAGAGCAGAAGAGGAGGCCAAGGGACTTCCTTGGGAACTTCTTGCAGTGTGTCTGCTGGTATTACATCTGCCATGCTTCTGTGATGACGTATCATCACAGGTGATCCCTGAGAAGCAAGCAGAGATGTTTCTGAAAAACACAGTTAAGGGCTAAGCCTTGTTAAAGCAAGTAGTAGGGGTTGGGAAGATGGTTCAGTGGGTTAAACTGCTTGCTGGAGAAGTGTGAGGACTGGAGTTCAGATCCCCAGAGCTCATGTAAACTCTGGGCAGGTGTGTCAGCTTGCCTTTAATCCCAGCCCTTTAAAGGTGGAGAAGGAGATACCCCAAGAAATCCGGATAGTTAGACTAGCCAAATTCAAGTGAGAAACTCTGCCTCAACCTTAAAACCAGAGGCCAGTCAAGGATGACATCTGACATTACCCTCCAGCCTCTACATGCACACATGTGCGTACACAGTGGCGGAGATGTGTGCCTACATACATCCACACATGTAGACAGTCATATCATACATACACGTTCACTTGCAAAAATGAGAAATAGACATGTATGAATGGTTTGTGCATAGTTTGACTTAATACGGGTCATTTTATACACTGTGTAGTAGGGAGGGTGGTGGGGAGAATTCTTACTTGTCCTAAGTCCCATTTTGTGTGTATGAGTTTAGACTTTACAAGAGGGCTTGAACACAATTAGCACATAATAAAACTGGCCTTAGGTTTTCAAATATACTTTCTGATTTATCTCTAAGGATGATGGAAGGGATCGCAGATCGAGCACTTCAATTGACTCCATGAAGTGAGAACTTTCAGGGACCACCCCTGGCTCTGCATTATTATAGCCTGGTCAGTAGGATCAGTCTGCTGGAGGGAATGATGGGAACACCGTGGAGCCAAGAGCTGGTGGGGGAAAACCGTGGTGTAATACTGAATTTGTCTCTCACAAGAGAAAAAACACATTGAAAATGCTGAAGGGTCAGAATAGGAGAACAAGCTGAACTTATTAATAAAGGGGATGTACTTAACTTAATCTTGAAAATGCACCAGGATAGATGGAGTCACCGCAAGAAAGCTCTGGAAGTTAGCAAGTTTCAAACTACAGAAAGTGTGATTATGGAACACAAATATACACTGAAGCTGGGTGTGGTGGAACCCACCTGTAGTCCAACAGTGTTTTGGAGACTGAAGCAGGAGGATTGTGACTTTAAGGGCAGCCTGGACTGTGCAGTTAGACCCTATCTCAGAAAAATTGCACGCTGAAATACTAAGCTAAAGAGATAAGACACATGCAGCTGACTTTCAAATGGTTAAAAATAGCCAGATAGTTACAGGCACATAAACTGGTAGCCACAGTTACAGAGAAGGGGAAAGGGAAGAGAGGGAGGAAAAAACCCAGAAAACAGACATTCATGATAAAGGAGATACCGACAATATGTTAATGACAGGACATGGTCCTTGCAGCCTTTCTGAATCTTTGAAATTTAAAGTTGATAGAGGCACATACAATGAGACATTGATGAACACACTCATAAACACACACACATACATACACACAGAGACAGATACACAGAGAGAGATAGACACACAGAGAGACAGAGACATAGAGACATACACACAGAGACAAAGATAGAAAAAGACAGAGAGACAGACAAAGACACAGAGATAGAGACAGACAGGCAGACAGACAGACAAACACACACAGAGAGAAACAGAGACAGGGACAGGGAGACAGAGAAACAGACAGACAGACACACAAGAGGCAGAGAGACAGACAGGCAGACAGACACATCCACACACACACAGACACACAGATGGAAGGCAATTCGTCCTGAGTGTTGCTGCCTCCGCCGTTTGACTTGACCATTCTCTCCCTTCGGGGACTTACTGTCGCCTGCTCACCACAGCCCGCATGGTGGGACCCACCGCAAGCCGCTTGGGTGGCTCTCCCGGANGGATCTTTAAACATTTTTAAAAGTGTGTACCCACACACAAGTTCACATACATATATCTGTGTTTGTATGTGAAAGCCAGAGGCTGATGTTAGATGTCTTTATCACTGTTTTTATTCAGACAGGGTCTCTCTCACTTGACCCCAAATCTGACAGGTTCACTAGTCTAGCTAGTCAGTTGGCCATGGGGTGTCCTTTGTCCCTGCCGGTGCAGGGCTGCTCAGCATTCATGTGGGTGCTGGGGATCTGTCATCTAAAGAGCTTCCTGGAAGAAGAGTTTCGATGAACTGAGAAAGGCTATCGAGGAGAGCTGAAGCAGGCAGACCATGAAGGGTCTGCCAATCGAACCCCCAGGGAGAGGGTGAACTTAACTTGCAGGAGACTTTGTGAAGTCTTTGCATGGTGGAGACCAATGAATATTTAGAATGCCCTTTAATTTTTTTTTTAAATATTCTTTACATATGTTCCATTGACCACACTTCCCCCTACCAACGCTCCTCCCTGCCTCAGGTCCTTCTCTCCCTCTAGAAAGGCCATTTTGAATACTTGGCTGAAGAGCATGAACTCAGCAGAGATAGGGAAATTGTGAAGGAAGACGGTGTGACAAGATCTGCTTAGACAAGGTTCTCCTGGATGTCCACACATCCACCACACACCATCGTCATAATGGCTTCTCCTGGGAGGGAAGATCTGGATATTGCTCAAAACTACAGAGGAGTTATTCAAGGAGATTTATCACCTAAGTATTTTCTGCTTTCATTTTTCTCCCCTCAGATCCTGCCAAATAGCTCATTTAGCAGTCAGAGAGGAGGGGGCGGTCAGGCAGGGCTTAAATGTCCTGTGCTCAAGGTACATTAGACTCACTCTCCTGAGTTCTAGGCTTAGAGGTGGGAGCCATCATACATGACCAGTATGGTGATGTTCAAACTAAGCTATACTTTTCTGAAGGGTCCAGGAGGTCCCATCACTGGGCAGCGGTGGAGTGGTGGGGAGAAGCGGGAAGGCCACATGACAGGCTTCTGTACTCCTACCAACATTCTGGAAATCATTTTAACAAACTGCTTTATCCACTGGGTGCCAACGGCGCTGCGAGGAGCCGGGGCATTGTGTTCTGAGGGTTTGAATTTGAATGGGAAATCGTTCTGAGGGGAGAAAACATTCAGGTGCCACCCCTGCAGTGCAGAATACGGTAATGCCTCACTGATTCTTCCTTTCTAACTGGAGTGGTCCGGGAAAGAGCAAATCCTTAGGAATGGTAGCAGCAGGAACAAGTCGCCTAGCCTCACTTGCATCTCTATGGTCCTGCAAAACTCTTGGCCACAACCCCTTTCATCACTGTAGTCACCAACTCTCCTATTAGGGTTGCAGAGAACTGGAAATGGCCAGAGGCCTGCAAACCTTCCACCCATAGCGTTTATCTGTAAGGAAAGTGGTTTGTTTTATAAAACATGGAAAGGGGACTGAAAGGGAAGTTATGCTTTCTGAGAAGCCTGGGGGTGAACCCATTAGCCAAGTGATAACGGTATCTCTTATCTCTTCGGCTCGGCTTTATCAATGTGTGTTTAAGAATTTGAAAACAACCTTTTTGTTATAATGTTCGTAAGAGAGGAGGTATGATAAATTCAGACAGCTGTTGATGGGGCTTGCCTGGTTTGTGTCCATTTGCTTGGTCGGATTTTCAAATAAATGCTAACCCTCTTGGGACTGGATTGTATTTTGGCTAAACATGGACTTCTAATAAATCTTTTCACGTGTTTTATTTTTCACTAGACAGGAAGACATAGGTAGGATGAATATTAACTAATGTGAATGAGTGATCTAATAACCATTAGGGAGCACCAAATCACTTAGCAAGAGGATGTTGATGTGTGGTCAAGAATACGGTGTTACTCAAGTACCGAGGACAGACACGCCTTTGATGTATGAGTGAGGTCTGTTTAGTCATTGGCCCACATCCTTTGCAGAGACACTCTCTTCCATAGCAAGGGCACACCTGTGGAAGGCAGCTTGCATTAACAGCGCGGGGGTAGGTGGTGCTCAAGACCCAAGAACGCACAGTCTCCTTTCTTGCCGATCTACTTGTCTCGTCACTTTCCCTGTGAGTTCTGATCATACTAGACTGAGTGGTCGGCCCTCTTATGACATTCACGCCCACAATGGCCTACCACAGTCCATGTTTCTTCTCTTGCCTGAAGAGTTGGTAGTAGGTTTTAAAGAACCGCTAAGATGATTGGTATTAAATAAAATGCGTACATAAATACAGAAGCCCCATGGGCGCTATTGGTGAGGCCTTAGGTCTGTCTATTATTACAGCAATGTGTTATAGTGGTCTGGAAGGAAATATTGTGGGAAAAGGCACAGAGAGCGTCAAAGGTGACAGACTTCTCTGGGCGGCTTAGAAAAACTAACAATTTTGGTGTGTGTGTGTGTGTGTGTGTGTGTGTGTGTGTCCAGGTGCTGTTTGTATGTGAACATGATCCTGTGTGTGTCTGTGGGGGGGTGGTGGTGGTGGTTTGTGTATATTCCTGTGTATGTGTGTGTGTGTGGGGGGGTGAGGTTATTGAATGTCTATGTAGAGGCCAGAGGGCTGGTGTCCTGTCAATCATTCTCTATCTGATTTTTTGAACTCTTACTGAACATGGAGCTTGAGGATCTGGCTGGCTGGCCATGAGTTCCAGGAACCCTCCTTTCTCCCCCTCCTAATGACAGCATGACAGGCACACACCGCCACACTAAACGCTTTACGTGGGTGCTGGTAATCTAATCTCAGGTTACCACATTTGTGTAGCAAGCGCTTCCCTACCAAGCCCCTCCCCCCTGCCCTGGTGTATTGTCATTGTAGTTTAGCCTTACAATGAATTCGACTCTAGCCAGAAGGAATTTCAGGCGGAGGAACACTAACTCACATAACTATTTTTGGCAGAATCATGGATCTAAATAGGATGGATGGGATGTAGAGATTTAGCCAACTGAATTCATCTGTTTTATGGAAGCAGAAGTGAGGGGTACAGGAAGATGTGTGGCTTTGACTCAGTCACATTGTGATGGGGAACCAGATGTCAATCAATCACTAATGTTTTCTATGTGCCACCACAGGGTCCTTGGTAATATTCAGCTTTATCGAGGAACATAACAGAGAAGGAAGGATTCAAACCTCAGTTATTTATGAATTATGATGCAGCTACATTAGAGTGATGAACAATATAAGCAATTACTCTCTAGGAGCTCTTCAGTGCATAAGATGTTCTATTTGCAACTTAGATTCATTTCTGTTTGAGTTTTGAGGGCTGTAAACACATAAGAAACTGTATACTTGTGAATTATGTACTCCAAATCCCCTGTAACATGGTTAGAGAATTCCGTACCTTAACCAAATAAAAAATATTGTGGGAAATTTGGCACAACAGCTGTGTCTTTATCATTTGATGTCTTTGTTCAACAGAAGACTGATAACTTTGTCACCAATCTGGACAGATGACCTTGGGCCAGTCAGCAGGCCTCTTTGCATGTTTAAAATCTGGCACTGTGTAGAATGGCAAAATGTGGGAATTTGCAAAGACCTTGAGGCTGTACAAGTCCTTGTGAACTATAGAACCGACGTATGTGATAGTGGTTACAGTCTGTACAGTTTCGGATATACATTGTCCAGTTCACCCATCTTTAAGACCATCATAAAAACATTGCCGAAGCTCTGCCCAATATCTGAACGGTGTTTTTAGGAGGTTTGTTTCAACAGAACCAGCTCCAAGTGGTCAAGTGTTCCTCACCTTTTCCTTAGGAATGTCTGCTGTTTTAGGGAGTACAAGCTGAACGCCGCCCGCAGTGGAAGGCAGAAAGAGCACTAGCGCCACCACCTGGATGCAGGGGGAAAGAGGCACTGCAAGATGCTTGGTGTCTGGGAGTGAAGCTGTCTTGCCTGATTTGTCGCCTTGCCTCTCTGTTTCATTTCTAGTCATGATGTTTTTATTTTTACTCATGTACTTTTTTATTTCCTGCACATATATTAACGTTCCTTCCACTTTTATTTATTATTTTTCTGTTTAGGAAGAGGTCCAGAACATGGGGTGCGGGGCACGCCAAACGGGGACATGAGGGAGGTGGGAATCGGCACACCCTTTGGAGGACTCATCCAGGGAGTTTTATGTCTCCATGTTTATGCGTTCTCTTGAACACACAGAAAAAGCTCCTTGGTGAAATCTGGCTTCATGCTCTTTGAACTGTAAGAATCAAGTGGCATTAAATCATTACTTCTGAAATCAAGGGAATAGTGACAATTTTCTTTCTTTATGAGAAAAGAAAAACTGTTCATCACTTCATCTGCCTTGAGACAAGCGAACTACGTGGACTTTCACGATGCACGGTTTTCTTCTGTGTGATTTGATCCCACAGACTAAGTAGGGATTCAGGGCAACAGATAACAAATGGAGTAAAAAGTATGAGACAAAAACCGTCTTAAGCAGGCGTTCTTGACCTCTATAGAGATTTTCCCCTAGACAGTTCCAAAGACCTCTAGCTTACTCAAGTCATTAACAATCATTTTGCTAGGTGTCAGACCCAGAAATTAAAAAAAAAGATGGGACCAGTTCTAAATTAAGGCTAGCTTTTATTTCAGTAGTCTATATAGCTGTTTATGAAGTAAAACATTTGTTTTTAGTAATTCACTCAGACTTCCATGGATACCAGTGTTCTCTGAGGATAACCCATGAACCATAGGTACAGGGGAGGGCTGCTGGAGCATTCTCTCTCTCTCTCNNNTCTCTCCTCTCTCTCTCTCTCTCTCTCTCTCTCTCTCTCTCTCTCTCTCTCTCTAGTCTCTCTGTGTGTATATGTGAGTATATGTCTGTGTGAGTGTGTGTATGTCTGTGTGTGTATGTGTATGTTTATATTTGTGTGAGTGTATGTGTGAGTATATGTGTATGTGGGTGTGTCTGTGTGTGTGTGTGATGATGCAGCATCTCTATTTGTTATAAGTATTTTACTTTTTACCTATTGTCTGAAGTCATGTTCTGAGACACACTGGTTTCGGCACAAACATCTCTGAGTTGTGTAGGTATAGATAGTTAGGACCAATAGACTCCCTCTTAAGGATGACTGAGACGGCCAAATAAAGCTGCGAGTTTGGTCCCCTGGCCCAGGCTTTTATAAACAGCCTTGATTCAGCTCCAGCATAGCGGGCCTGGATTTGTACTCCCTATGTATTTTGAGTGGTTTGATTTCGTTCTGATCTTTAAAAACTCACAGGTTGGGTTAAGGATTAACTTCTGCTAGGCTTGGGTTTTGAAAAGGAACTTAGCTATTTTCCTTCTGGAGGGATCGTTAGTAGAACTGGAAGCTGAGGCTTCTGGTTCATAGCCGCATCTCAAAGCTTAGCAGAGTTGAGTATAGCAGTTTTAAATGTTTTAGACTTAGACTTCCTCTTTGAACTCCTTATACCATCTACGGTAAGGCTGAGTGCACCTAAGGTTGGGTGCACGTAAGGTTGGGTGCATGGCCCCTGGCTAGCAAATACGATTTGAACTGAACCTATAAATTCTACAACTGAAGAACGTTTAAATAACTAACACCACGCACTCTGACAGCGCCCACATTTGTAATCATGATCTGATCATGTTTGTGTTCTGATCATGGAAAGGAGATGGCAGAGTTCTGGGGAAGCTCTGCTTCCCTCTCCCCTCCTAAAGCTTCTTCGACATCTCTGTGACAAAGAACTGATTGGACTTATGACAAACTGCTCCCTCAGAACTGAGAACTTAAAAATTTTACTCTGCGAAACCATTCATTTGATTTTTGGTGACACGAAGGATAGCATGTTGGTTGAACTAAGTTTCAAATAATTTTGAAATATATAAGAAGAAAAACAAAAACCACCCCCTTTGAATCCTGTTCCAAAGGTATAGCCACTATCTTTGCCTCGAAAAACAGGCTTCCCCACTCTCTGTGCTCGTTGGCTTTATCAGCAAGGTGACAGAATGCCTAGCATAAAATCCTAAGAGGATGGATTTCTGGGCGGCCAGTTTCAAAGGTCTGAGTTAATCTTCACTAGATCTGTAGACAGGAAGGCCCAGGGAAAGACAAAGCCTCCAGCTAGGCCCCACATGCCACAGTTCCGCCGCCCCTGCATGGTCTGTTGAAGCGGCTAGCGTGCTGCAGAGACTCNGGTCTGTTGAAGCGGCTAGCGTGCTGCAGAGAAGAGACTCTGTCATGTACACAGAGTGCTCTGCTTTATCTCCTAGACATTTCTCCTTTTTTCTTTTATTGAAAATAGATTTTTTCATATATATTCTGACTATGCTTCCCCTCCCTCTATCCCCCCCACCTCTCCTCCCATCCAGACCCACTTTTCTATCTTTCATTAGAAAATGAACAGGCTCCTAAGGAATAATAAAATAGAACAAACTATCGTTAGGTAAAACAAAAGTTAATATATTGGAATAGACAGCAGTAAAAAATGAACAATAAGCAAAGAGCCCAAGAAAAGGCTCAAGAAACTGATATAGACGCAGAAACCCACTTGTCCACATAACTCAGGAATTCCATAAAAGTATAAAACTGGAAGCCATGATATATCTGCAAAGGACTTGTAGGATATAAAATAGAAAAACACAAATAAAAATAAAAATTAAAAAAGGTAATACTGAAAAAATTAAAAAAGTGAAAGTCCTGATATAACACTGTGAGACAAGGAGCCTTCAAAGATTCCAATGAGTTTGCTTTCTGTTGACCATTTATTGCAGGACATGGAGTCATACCTTAAGGGTAGCTTGTTTCCCCAGGGAGACTCTCTTGGAAGAAATAAAATTAATTGTAAGTGGCTATCAATTGGAGATATCTTCTGGGTGAGGGATGGGCCGTGTGTCCACTTCTCAGCTCTAGGACCCCATCTGGTACAGACCTTTGTGTATGCTGCCCTAGTCCCTGTGAGTCCCTATGTCAGTCCATCCTGTTTGTTTAAAAGGTCTTTTTCCTTGGTGTCCTCCATCCCTTCTGGCTTCTACATTCTTTCCTCCTCTTCCACCAGGTTCCCTGAGGGGAGGGATTTGATGGAGACATCCTGTTTATGGTTGAGTGTTCCAGGGTCTCTCACTTTTTGCATATTATATCACCTAGACATGTCTTAATAAGATCACATTAACAATTAAAATTAATCATCCCCTGCCTATAAAGGATATAACTTACAAATGATAGAATGCTTTAGTAGAACTAAGTGGAAGTAAATAATTTGAGACGAATGTTGGCAATTATATAAAATTATATAACCTACAACCATAATCGAGATATCAACTATTATATAATCTACATACATATAATATAATTATAGAAAATTATATAATCTACAAGTATAAGCACGACATCAACTGTTTCCATCAGTACAAAGCATCCTCTCCGTACCTTGGTCAGTGCGCATGACACATCCTCAGGGAAGCCCCACACTTTGTTTTAGACCACCGTAGTCTTGCTGATTCTAGAATTTCAGATAAATGAATCAGACGATTGGATATATTTTATGTAAGTCTGAGATCTAACCATATTGCCGTATGTATTAAGACTTCGTTTCTTCTTATTGCTGGTAAACAAATGGATGGACTTCTTTACCAGTTGGTTTATTCACATAGTAGCTTGTGATATTTGAGCATTTTTTTTGGCTTGGGATATTATGAATAAGGCTTCAGGGACGTTAGCTTACAAGTTTCTTGGGAGGGCGGATGTAATTTGGGAAAATACGATACAAAACTGATAAACAGTTTTCCAAAGCAGAGTTATGTTTCCAATTCCAACTAGCAACTTGAGAACAGGAGTTGCTCTCCTTCCTGTCAGCACTTGCCATAGCCAGTGGTTCTAACTTTAACCATTCTAGTAGGTTTCTGTGACACTTTATTTCGAATTTCTGGTGATCAATGGTGTAAAGAATCTTTAACTAGGTTTTATTGGTTACTTGCTTCTTTTTTGATGTCAGTGTTCTGTATTTTCCATATTTTTTTTTATCAAGTTGATTTATTATTGAGTTCAGACCACTTCATAGAATTGATGAGATGGTTCAGTGGCTAAGTCATCAGTCCTGAAATGATTTCAATTTGATTCCTGGGCACCAGCTGGTGGAAGGAAAGAGTCAGCAACCACCCACAGGTTGACCTCTGACCTCCACACATGTGCCATAGCACATGCAGACCCTCCCTAAAATTAAAAATGATAGACTGAATAATGGAATGCAAGCCATTTGCCAAGTACAAATACTTTTAAATACTTTTGCCCAGTTTATAGTTTCCCCTTTAATTTTCTTCATTATTTCAAGAAGCACTTTGAAGAGGTCTATTTTAAAGTTTTAAATGCCATATATAATGCTTTCATATACACATTTAAGTAGGCATTTTATATATCTTGCTAAAATTATGCTTAAGTGACTTGAGCAATCACTACCTGATGAAATACTTTCCTTTTAGAAGTTTTATAGCTTTAGATTTGTGCTCCATTTTGAGTGGCTGTACACTGCAGGAGATGCAGGTCAAAGTCCTTAGGATAGCTGCTTGTGTGTGCATGTGTGTGTATATATGATGTGCAAGCATAAGTGTGTGTGAGCACAGACACACAAGTGTCATCTCATCTATGTAGAGGTCAGAGGGCAGCCTTGAGTTCTGACCCTGACATTTTGCTTTGTCTGAGACGAGGTCTCCATTTTGTTGATGTTGTTGGTCTCTATGAACAGCAGGCTACCTGACCCTCTACCTTCTGAGGATGCCCTTGTGTCAGCAGCTTCCTACATCACCGCAGGGGCATCGGGACTGCAGACGTGTGGTCCTTGCCCTGCTTTATATGAATTTTGGGAAATCAATCTCAGGTTCCATGATTGCACAGCAAATGCTTTACCCACGAAGTCTCTTCCTTAGAGCCAGGGCATTGCTTACTTACCAGCGCTTTTTGTTGGTAATGTTGTAGTAATGAGGGGAGCGGGCCTGCTTTTCGTCCCGCCCGGCTCCCGCACGGCTAGCTTAT
>LOEQ01003739.1:91657-105812 GCA_001685075.1 Bramus lutescens
AAAAAAAAACCCAAAAAACAAAACAAAGAACCACAGGCTAGCAGAATGGATACAAAACCAGGGTTAATCCTTTCACTGCATATAAGAAACATACCTCAACTTCAAACCCTCAGAGTAAAGGGTTGGGAAAAGATTTTCCAATCAAATTGACCTAAGAAACAAGAAAGTGTAGTTATCTTAATATCTAACAAAATGGACTTCAAACTAAAGTTAATCAAAAGAGATGAAGAAGGACTTTTCATATTCATCACAGGGAAAATCGATCAAGATGAATTCTCAAATCTGAACAACTATGTCCCAAATACAAGGGCACCCACAACTTGTAAAAGAAACATTACTAAAGCTTAAATCACACATTAAACTCCACACATGAATAGTGGGAGACTTCAACACCCCAGTCTAACCACTGGACAGGTCAACCAGACAGAAAACTAACAGAGAAATAAAGGAACTAACAGAAGTTATTGCTCAAATGGACTTAACAGGCATCAATAGAATATTCATCCAAACACAGAAGAATATACCTTCCTCTCAGCACCTCATAGAACCTTCTCAAAAACTGACCACATGTTCAGTAACAAAGCAAACCTCAAAAGATACAAATAAACTTGGAATAACTCTCTGTGTCTTTTCAGATCACCATGGCTTAAAGTAAGAAATCAACAACATCACTATTGCAGAAAGCCCACAAACTCATAGAAATTGAACAGTGCTCAACTGAATCACCCTTGGGGCTAGGAAGAAACAAAGAAAGAAATTAAAGACTTCCTAGGATTCAATGAAAATGAATACACAACATACCCAAACTTATGGGACACTTTGGAAGCAGTGATAAGAGGAAACTTCATAGCACTAAGTGCCTACATAAAGAACCTAGAGAAATCTCACGCTAGCGACTTATCAGCACACCTGAAAGCTCTAGAACAAAATAAAAATTAAAAAAATAAAAAAGCAAACTCACCCAGGAGGAGTAGATGTCAGAAAATGATGAAATTAAGTGAGTCAAAGAGTTGACTTTGAGAAAATCAACTAGATAGAAAAACCTTTATCCAAACTAATCAAAAGGCAGAGAGAATATCCAAATTAACAAAATCGGAAATGAGAAGGGGGACATAACAACAGACATGGAGGAAATCCAGAGAATTATCAGGTCTTACTTCAAAAACCTGTATTCCACAAGATTGGAAAATTTAAAGGAAATGGATAATTTTATGAATAGATACTACACACCAAATTTAAATCAAGAGCAGATAAATAATTTAAGTAGACCTATAACACCTAAGGAAATAAAAGCAGTCATCAAAAGTCTCCCCCGGCCCCCGGCCAAAAAAACCCCAAAAAACCCAGAGCCAGATGGTTTCAGCACAAAATTGTACCAGAATTTCAAAGAAGAGCTAATACCAATACTTCTCAAATTGTTCCACACAATAGAAACAGAAAGGACATTGCCAAATTTTTTTTTTTACAAGGTGACAGTTACCCTGGTACCCAAACCACACAAAGATGCAACTAAGTATGAGAATTACAGACCAATCTCCCTCATGAACATTGGTATTCAAAAAAATACTGGCAAACTGAATCCAAGAACATATCTGAAAATTCATCCACCATGATCAAGTATGCTTCATCCCAGAGATTTAGGGATGGTTCAACATATGAAAATCCGCCACCACATAAACAAACTAAAAGAAAAAAAATCCCACATGATCACCTCATTAGATGTGGAATAACACCTTGACAAAATCCAATAACTCTTCATGATAAAGATAGTGGAGAGATCAGAGATACAAGGAACACACCTAAACATAATAAAAGCACTATACAGCAAGCCAACAGCCAACATTAAATTAAATGGAAAGAAACTCAAAGGAATTCCAATAAAATCAAGAATAAGACAAGGCTGTTCACTCTCCATATCTATTTAATATAGTACTCAAATTTCTAGCTAGAGCAACAAGACAACAAGAGGAGATCAAAGGGATACAAACTGGAAAGGAAGAAGTCAAGCTTTCACTATTTTCTGATGATATGATAATTTACATAAGTGACCTGACAAATCCTACCAGAGAACTTCTACAGCTGATAAACACCTTTAGTAATTTGATAGTAAACAAGATTAACTAAAAAAAAAATCAGTAACCCTCCTATATACAGGTGATAAATGGGCTGAGAAAGAAATCAGAGAAATATCAACCTTCACGGTAGCCACAAACAACATAAAATATCTTGTGGTAATTCTAACTAAAAAGTGAAAGGCCTGTATGACAAGAACTTTATTTAAGTCTTTAAAGAAAGAAATTGAAGAAGATACCAGAAAATGGAAATACTTGGATAGGTAGAATCAATATAGAAGATGGCAATCTTACCAAAAGCAATCTACAGATTTAATGCAATCCCTATCAAAATCTCAGAACAATTCTTCACAGATCTTGAAAGAACAAAACAAAACTCAACTTCATATGGAAAAACCAAAAACCCAGGATAGCCAAAATAATCCTGTACGAAAGAGCAACTTCTGGAGGCATCACTGTCCCTGACTTCAAGCTCTACTATAGAGCTATAGTAATGAAAACAGTTTGTCACTGGGACAAAAACAGATAGGTGGACCAATGGAATTTAATAGAAGACCCTGATATTAATGTACACACCCATGAACATCTGATTTTTGACAAAGAAACTAAAAATATAAAATGGAAAAATAAAGCATATTCAGCAATTGGTGCTGGCATAACTGGATGTCAACATGTAGAAGAAGGCAAATAGATCCATATTTATCCCCATCCACAAAACTCAAGTCCAAATGGATCAAAGACATAGATCCAGTCATACTGAACCTCATAGAAGAGAAAGTGGGAAATACACTTGAACACATTGGCACAGGAGATCACTTTCTGAATATAACACCAGTAGCACAGACAGGGAGATTGACAATAAATTGGACTTTCTGAAACTGAAAAGCTTCTGTAAGGCAAAGGACATGGTCAACAAGACAAAACGACAACTTACAGAATGGAAAAGGGTCTTCACCAGCACCAAGTCTGACAGAGGGCTGATTGCCAATATATACAAAGAACTCTAGAAACTAGATATCAAAATATCAAATAATCCAATTAAAAATGGGGTACAGATCTAAACTGAAAATTCTCAACAGAGGAATCTAAAATGGCTGAAAAGCACTTGAGGAACTACTCAACATCCTTAGCAAGCCAAAACAACTCTGAGTTATCATCTTAGATCTGTCAGAATAGCTAAGATCAAAAACATTGATGACAACTTACGCTGGAGAGGATGTGGGGTAAGGGAACACTCCTCCAATCCTGATGGCAGTGCAAACTTTTACAGCCACTCTGGAAATCAGCATGGTGGTTTTTCAGAAAACTGTGAATCAGTCTACCTCAAGACCCACTCTTGGGCATATACCCAAAAGATGCTCAATCATACTACAAGAACACCTGCTCAACTATGTTTGTAGCAGCATTATTTATAATACTCAGAACCTGGAAACAACCTAGATGCTCCTGACCTAAGAATGGATAAGGAAAATGTGGTACATTTACACAGTGGAGTACTACTCAGCAGTAAAAAATAATTACATCTTGAAATTTGCTGGCAAATGGACGGAACTAGAGGAAACCATCTTGAGTGAGGTAACCCAGACACACAAAGACAAGCACGGTATGTACTCACTCATAAGTGGATATTAGACATAAAGCAAAGGATAACCAGTCTACAGTCCACAACCCCTGAGAAGGCTGGAAACAAGGAGAACCCTAAGAGGAACATACAAAGACCCCCCGAGAAGCAGAAGTAGACAAGAGCTCCTTAATAAATTGGCAGTGTGGGGGTAGCGGGGAGGGTGGTAGGGGAGTCGGTAGGAGAGAAAGGGAGCAGGAAGGAGAACATGAAGGATCGGGAAGGTGGAGTTGGGGGAAAGACAGAGAGAGAGAGCAAGGAAAGAGATACCTTGAAAGAGGGAGCCATTTTGGGGTTAACAAGAAACCAGGCACTAGGGAAATTCCCAGGAATCCACAATGATGACCCCAGCTAAAAATCTAAGCAATAGTGGAGAGGGCACCTGAATGGGCCTTCCTCCCTAATCAATGTGGGTGATAGTTGTGCTGCTTGGGCAGTTTGTGGGGCCACTAGCAGGGGAGCCAGTATTTATCCCTAGTGCTTGAACTGGCTCTTTGGAGCCCATTCCCTATGGAGGATACCTTGCTTAGCCTAGATACAGGGAAAAGGGCCTTCATCCTGCCTCAAGGCATGTGACAGACTTTGTTGGCTCCCCACGGAAGCCCTCAGCTCCTCTGAGGAGTAGATGGGGGTCGGGGTGGGGAGAAAATGGGATGAGGAAGTGGGAGAGGAAACTGGAATTGGTATGCAGACTAACATTGTTTAAAAAAATTAAAAAATAAAGGTGAACTAATTATCAAGCCTATGTTAGAAAGTAGATCTGACAACATCAGGAAAAGGTACATAAAACTGGGTTTGCAACATGATCTCAGCTAGGTTATCTCCAGAATGATATCACTTTGCCCCAGCCATCCATTTTCTTTATGTGAATTTACACATATATTTTTAAAATTTTACTTTATTTATTCTTTGATAATTTCATGCATGTACACAATTTGTTTATATCCACCCCCGTCTTCTCTCTCCCACAACTTATATACGCATATGCAGGCTTCTCACTAAGCCCAATTGGTGCTGCACATAAGCACGTGGGTGTGGGGTTATCCTTAGGAGTGGGTTCTACATTAAAAAAAAAATAAGTCAGTAAAGTTCTTGCTATAAAAGTCTCAGGACAACATGGAAGAAGATAGTTCCACATCTAATTTACTCAGGAGTGGTTATGCTGAAGCATATCACCGAGAACTGGAACATACAGTTCCTAAAATCATGGGGTCACACTGGAGGAAGAACAACCCTGTAACAGATGGCTTATGGTCTCAGAGGGTACAGGGAAAGGCAATGTGACTTTGTGGCCAGTGATAGATTTTGCTGAAAACAATGACCAGTTTTTCTAGTAATAATATTATTGTTTCCCTGATAATATCCCTAGGTTTGCCAACAGCATTCTTCCTCACTGATAATGAGAGAAGGGAGACAGGCCTGTGGTACTGAGCATTATGGGAAACACTTTTATATCCCACGGGAAAAAGTCTTACCTCCTTGAATCAGTTGGGGAGTCTATGCGTGTCTCCACAGAGTAACAGTTTGCATTTAATTGACGTTTTATTTATAGGAGTATTTTGATTACCCTTATTTATCTTTAATAGAGTATTAGTTAATATACTGTGAAACACAGTTCTCAGGTGTTGTTTGATGAACAGGGCTAATGAAGAATCAAAGTTCTCCTGTGGCTCCTTTCTCATCAGATCTCCAGCCCTTCTTCAATCATTTTCTGATTTTGGTCACTACAGGTTGGTTTTGTTCTCATTTGCATTTTTCTGACTGAATCAGATGGTTTTGGAGAGTGATACAGCTTTGACTCCCCAACCCCCTTTGATAATTCTTGCTCTGACAATAACTCTGGGCAGCCATTAACCTCTCATGGGAGCGGGTCCTCAATTCAACAAAGATAAGACTAAAGTTGCCTTTTCCTTCTGACTTTTGCTCAGTTTTCTGTGACGGGAACGTGTGGCTCTTGTGGAACACTGTCAGGATGATGGGAACTGGTAGTGAACGCAGGGAGCCCTGAGCAGCATCCCTATGTGCTCTGCTAGGTTCACACTCTTGCTCAACGTAGCTGCTTCATTTTTTTTTCCTGCTAATCTCACGACGGCTCCTGCTCCCATTGCCTCTGCCCACATTGTTTTGTTAAGGATCGTCTTCTGAGAGGAGCATGTGTGGTCTGATGTCCTTCTGTATGGACCCACATCTCCCTTTCCAAAGCTGTGGTCGATTCAGCTTTCTGTTCCACCTTACGCTGCTCAGGCATTGCAGCCCCAAACCAGCCATTGCAGGAAATTATGACTTTGCCGTGCTGAGTGTGGACTCAGTCTCTTTTAACCTTCTAAGGTAGTAACAAAGCTAAGACTGTCATAGTCAACAAAACTATATTGCAGGCTTGGAGAAAACAAAAGATCAACGTGAGTTTTTTTTTGAACCAGGACAGATTCGGATTCTTCAGAGAGTGATGTTTATATAATCTGGAGACCATGTCCAAGGACAAGAATATGGAAGCATCATATCTTTGCAAATAAAAATCGTATGATGATGTATATACACGGCCAGGCCTCCTCCTAGGATCTTAGTGACCCATCTTTATTTAGCTTCATGGTTTACTTACAGCTGCTTCCAGAAGTTTTCAGATCTAAACTCTGATGACTTGCATGGCCCAACCGTGCTACCGAAGCTTGGGAAGAGTTACCAAGCCCTTATTAATACCTTGTGAAATCATGTCAGCCAGTGCATCCCGCACCTGGAGTGAAAGCGTCCTACAATCAGTTTAGGGCAATGTAAAAGATGGTCAATCTTTTTCATTTTCTTGACCCCTAAGCATGTATTTGTGAGAGGATGTAGCTAGTGTTTCAAGTGGTTTTTCAACATAAGGGAATGCACATATAAAAAACTATTAGCACTTTTGAACTTCTGGACTTGTTAATGGCTCACTGGACAAGCTGGATCCAAGTTCTTAATGTTCCACTCTCACAGGATTCCCAAAGAGCTGTTTATTCCGCTCTGCCTTCCATCTGCTTGACAGGGATTTCTCCCAGGACTAAAGGAGGCCCCTCAGAGATAAAAAAAAGACACTTTCTTCTGAGATACCACAGCCGTTTTCAAATGTCCTCAAAGATAATTCTCTAACTTCAGAGATCTCAGTTCCAGGGGGCTCTCACGCATTGTGCAACAACACTCTAGCTGTTCACAAGGTAGTGAGAAAAGAAAATTTGAACAGCGTCAGGGACTGAGTTTCGCTATCTTGAAAGACTGCAGATGCTACTATTGGACAAACAGAGCAAGACGCCATCCAGTGGAAACGATTAAACTGCTGACAATTCCCTATTTCGTTTCCTTTTCTTTTTCAAAAAATATTTATTTATTTATTATGTATACAATATTCTGTCTGTGTGTATGTCTGAAGGCCAGAAGAGGGCACCAGACCTCACCACAGATGGCTGTGAGCCACCATGTGGCCGCCGGGAATTGAACTCAGGACCTTTGGAAGAGCTGGCAATGCTCTTAACCACTGAGCCATCTCCCCAGCCCCCTATTTCTTCTATTAGTGACCTCAGGGATGGTAAGTTAATAGCTACAAATAAATGTTCCTGAACCAACATATCAGCCAATCTGCTTGGTTATTTTATCCACCTAAAGTGAGTGAAAATAGCTCAAAAGTTAGTAAAGAAGGAAAGGATAAATTTAAGGCTCCATCTTAAATTTATACTGAGTAGTTTCACAGAACCACTATATTAAATACTTAAGGCAAGACTAAAAATGACTTATAAGTGTATAAAGGTAAGAATTAAGGAAGCTAGGTTTTTGCAAAATCCATAGGATATGTATATAACTCAATACCTTGAGAACAGCTATTAGTCTACAATGTTGGCATTAGTCCCAGATCCTGTGATTTCATTAAAGGAGGAATGACTGTATTTACTGTCTGCCCACAGGGTGTAGTGCAGTGTCCAGCAATTTAAAGACTTGGCTTCTTGTGAAATAGGTTTTCTCTTTGTTTATTACTCAGTTTAAGGTCTCAGACCCAAGTCCTTTGTTGACTATTGTCAAAATATTTACCAATCTAGTTTATTCCATGAACTTTCCCACTAAGTACCTCTTTCTGTTGATCTCTTTAAAGAGAAAAAAGTTAGCGGTGAATCTCAGTCTCAATTTAAGCAATAAATCCATGAAACGCTAGACACCACGTGCTTTTTAATCTGTTAACTATACATCAAGTTAAACAACCCTGTGAGATTTAAAAAATAACCTCCCCAAGTGAGAACAATTTCAACAAAAGTCACACAGAGAGCGTTTCAACAAGCTCAGTCATGCACCAGGTCAAAGCAATGCTTGATTGACACCAACCAGATCAGAAAAGCCATACACAGCGTGCCCCCTGACACAAAGCAATTTAGCAAGAAATCAGTGACGAAAATATATGCAAGCCTCTTAAAGCACCCCTAAAATGATAAAGCATCCTAAAAGGGCAGAAGGGGCTCTGTTGATGTTCAGCTGCCCCCCCCGCTGTTTCTATATCTGTCCAGCTATTTTATTTAGAAACGTGAAGGTAGGGATAGGATAAAGAGGTCAATATGAGCTGATGTCCTTGACAGGGCAAATCTTCCTGTTTTCCTCAGCACTCAAAACCCCATGCCCTCTGCTGTTTTCGTTTGGCATGTACCCTTACTGTCCGGCACACTTTTTTGTGACCTCTTAGGAAGGAGGTTGAGCTGGTTGTTAGCCTTCTGAGCATCAACTCATATTTGCAAGCTAGTGTGGAAAGACATTGAGCCACGGCAGAGGACTGGGCTAAAGTGGGCACTGGGTAAGAGTCACGCTTAGAATGGCCGTATTTTCTAAAATTTAGCGACACACATCCATATTCCTAGAAACAGTGACTACTATCCCTTCAACTGAACACAGCAGGCATCTTATTTAAACGTCACAGTATCTGTCTGAGGTAGGATGAGGAAGCCGGAAGCGTGGGGACCTTAAAGAACATGGACACATCACGCAACTGTGAGCGTCACAGCTTTTCACCTTCTCACAAATTGGTCATTCCTTGTTTGATTTCTTAGAAGGAATCAGGCAGTGTTGGTGAATTTGGCTGGGGGACACCAGGGGTGGGCATAGTCTAAATTTTGGCGGAGGGACATGGTTATATGTTTTTTTAAATTCTTTTCTACTTTTCATCTTGATTATTTAAGATTTGTTTTACAAGGAGCGTATTGTAGTTTTCTTTTTTCCAGAAAAAAAAAAGGAATAAAAAGAAGCGGTCGTAATTCATTCTGGCTCCAGAAGCCTGTTCTTGGGACAGAATTCCATGGAGAGATTGCCAGGACGTAGCTGTACCCAGTGAGCTGAGGGTTCAGGCATATGAGTGTGGCTGTGAGAAAATAAAGGCCTCGTCTGTATTAGTAATGCTTTGTATTTCTTTAACACCTAATCTGAGTTGTCCCCAAAGCTGAATAAACAGTCGTTTATCCTCAGAACACCCCGCGAGCTCGCTGGTGTGGTCTGGGAGGGTGTGGGGTTGAGTGGAGATAGGCCATGATTAGCTTCTACCCACACTTAAGGATTCCAGCCCCTGGAGGGAAATCACTCCATCCCTGTGTGTGCCTCCCATCACCCTCAGCTAAAAGCATCACCGTCTTCGGAATAATTTTCAGCCTCAAAGGGATGCTATTAATTAGCCCAAATATTAAAGGGCAGGAGAATGAATGCCAGATGCTCAGGATGAATGAATGGGGAATTTTACCCAAATCCTATAGCTGGCAGCTCCCTGGGGGAGAAGGCGAGGTGACTCCGCAGCCAGTCCCAGGAGGAGGCTGGAGAGAAGGAACAGCGTGGCCACTGTCCTGGTGCAACGCCCCCTCCTTTAACCGCAGCGGACCACGTTCCCTGCCTCCACTAATTAGAAATTACTTCAGCACATAAACAGGCACTTTACAATGTTTTCTTTTTGCGACGGGCTGCACGCTCCAGCGGGAGAAGGAACCAGCGCTGGTTGGCCACTGTCCCCACCTCCTTCACAGTCCCATCCCTACTCAGCCACAGAGAAAACGTTGCAGCCACTCAGCCCAGCCTGGGAAGAAGTTGGTAAAAGGGCCTTCAACATAAATCTCAATGGCCTAGAGCTCACAGCTGCCACCGCAGCCTTCTCCCTTCTCCCTCCCGTCCTTCCACCAACACGTTCCAGAAAGTTCCTTTCATAGAAAGCCTCATTATTGATAGGACACTCTCACTCAGAACACCCTTTGCATACACCACTCCATCCAGCCGTGAGTGATAACAAGGCTGTTTGTGTTTAATTAGCCCTTTGGTTACGGGCAGTTTGTGTTGAGGGTGTGGCTGTTTGAGTTGGTTATGGAGTTGACAGAAATATATGTGTATTGATGCGGGTCCCCTGTGTGTGCCCTCTCCGTGCTCCGGTCTGAAAGTTCAACAGGCCCTGGTTCCACTGCCTATGGAGGTAAATTACTGAAACCTCCAGGATTTGATGCCTCCATAAGATTGGAACGACAACGCACCGTCTCAGGCTCTAAGGACCCATCAGGGCAAAGGTCCATGGTGTTGACCACCCCGTTGTTGCTCGGTTTCATGGAACGAGAGCAGGGCCCAGACTTGGAGACTACTCCCCAGGTAGCTAGCTGGCCGCACTCCCTGACTCCGAGTGTCATCGGTTTATTTCTCGTATTTTTAAAATCATGTCTCTCATAGGATGCATGCCACGACTTATAGTCACAAAAATAACTAAAATAGAAGTATGACTATAAAGTAGTGGATTCCTGAAGACAAACATTACAAAATACACACTCATCCAAATCTGTGTCTTCCCTTTCAAAATCATCACTTCTGAAAGTTGTACACACATTCCAAAAATGGCATTATTTGCTAACATGTTTAAGGAATTCTTACCTGAGGCCTGGTAGGTGCAGTTAAAGGAAAATAAAAATTTTCTTAATTTAAAATGAACAAGTATTCAGACTTGAAGTTTTGGTGTTCTTGTTCTTCTAATTTATATTTATAGTCAGACCTAGAATAAGCATTGATAATGCCAAATATATATAAAATATAGAATTCACTTAAAAGCCTTCTTTCTGATCATCTTTTTTTCTCCTTGAGTTTTGTCCAGCGGAGTACTTAATGGTGACAAATCCTTATCCTGAGGGTAATTTAGAGCTTGGGAATTTAATTCTATTATGTTGAATTCAGAAAGTATTCATTGACTGTCTCTACATGCAAAGAGCTGACTAAATGGAATAAAAAAATTAACAGGGTATGTTCAAATTGATTTTTTTTACAAGAATCCATTAGCTGATTCTAAAGGCAATGCGAAGGAGACTTACCAAAAATATTCGAACAATTGAAAGGCCAATGGGATAGGCATCCTCTCCCTATGCCTCCCTATGAAGGACACAGAAGAAACAATTTTACAAATTATCAGATTATTAAGAAAATGAATACATCATGCACAATACACCAAATAAAACTATTTTGTGACAAAAGATAGCAGTTATAACTCAGAAACTGAAACTAGGCTGTTACTAAAATTAGAAAATAGATAAGCTGCTTTTATATCTCGGGTTTTCTTGATAGTCCTGGTTTACTTCTGTTGTTTTGATGGCATACGGACCTACCCTTTCCCCTGAACATATCTGGCTATTCCCCTGAAGGACCAGCTAATGCTGATGATGACAGGGACAGTGGTGTTGCTTCTGACTCTCTATGGGGGACGTTTTGGTCAGTAGAGCTAACCAGGTCTGTTGGTCTATTTTTTGGTCCTGTCCCCACATCTTCCCCATTGATTAAAACACATATTTTAATTGCCCCCTCCAAAATAAAAAAAATCAATGAAGCAATATTCAACTACAGCTTCTCATCAAAGAAAGGCAGATTAGAGCCCAGGGAAATGGCTCAGAGGGTGAGCTTGCTGTGTAGAACTGAGGACTTGAGTTTCCATCCCCAGCACTCGTGAAAAGCCGTTCTTGATGGTTACATGTCTGTAGCCCTAGTGCTAGGGATAGAGGAGAGGAGGAGAGCAGAGACAGGCGATCTCTGGAGCTCACTGACCAACATGTCTGCTAATTGGTGAGCTCACAAGTGCTCATGGCCACACACACACAGACACAGACACACAGACACACACAGACACACACAGACACTCTATCTATCTATCTATCTATCTATCTATCTATCTATCTATTGCAGATTAGAATAAATACCAAAAGTAAAGTATTTCCTGAGATGGGGATTTTGTGAGGGGGTGAAATTATTATTATTATTTTGTGTCGTATTCTAAGAGAAGGCTTCTCTATGTAGTCTTGGCTGTCCTGGAACTTGCTTTGTAGTCCAGGCTGGCCTTGAATTTAAAGATGCACCTGCTTCTGCTTCCCAAGTGGGACTAAAGGTGTAAGGCACCATGCTTGGCGGAGGGGGTGAAATTATTAAGACCCCTAAGTCAGTTTGATTATAGAACCTATATCTTTTGGCATAACCAGGCTATCTGAGATTTAACTGTGGCTTTATTATTTACCAGTAGCCCATCCTGGAAATTTACCTTTTAGCACAATGTCTCGGTCTTCCCATGAGCCAAATGGTGGTAGCAATCCTATTTTCATAGGCTTTGTAAATTAAGGTTTTAGTAAGCATACAACATAACAAACTTTCTATGCTGTTTAAGTATATGTATATATTTGTACCTTGCTCGTATTTGTCTCTGGGTGGTTTTATAGATTAAATGGTGTCATATCTATTATATCTAGCATAATACTTCATAAGCTTACTCCTGACCAATAAAAAGGTCATTTATGAAATAGTTACAAAGAAACATTGAAAAATAGTATTACATTTTTATCTAATAATTATCGAGTAGGCTTGGGAATGGATTTTTAAACCAGGTGCTATTCTAGACAGAAGGAATGAAGAAGATGTATTTCTTGCACTCTTATCTGGAGGGAATAAAACAAAATTAACTACCTGGTTATGATGGAAGGATATTGAGCAGTAAGCTAGAGTTACTGCTTACTAAGCAGTATTTCTCAACCTGTGGATTGTGACCCCTGGGGTCAAATGACCCTTTCATAGAAGTCACCTAAGAGCACTGGAAAGCACAGATATTTACATTATTATTCATAAGAGTAGCAAAGTTAGAGCTGGGTGGTGGTGGCACATGCCTTTAATCCCAGCATTCAGGAGGCAGAGACAGGTGGATCTCTGTGAGTTCAAGGCCAGCCTGGTCTACAAGAGCTAGTTCCAGGACATCTAGGATTGTTACATAGAGAAACCCTGCCTTGGAAAAAAAAATAGAGTAGCAAAATTACAGTTATGAAGTAGCAATGGATATAAATTTTAAATTTACATGTGGTGACTGGGGGTCAGCACAACATGAGGAGCTGTATTAAAGGATCACAACATTAGGAAGGTTGAGAACCACTGATATAGAGTGTTAGGAGAAGCCCTGCTCAAGTGGCACACATGTCTTGGATGGAAGGGTGTATAGAAAGCCCAGATAAAAACAAAGCAACACAAAACCATCTCTGATGCCTTAGTGTGTCTAGTTTTGTCAAATAGAGTCAACTTAATGTGATTTTAGTAATGCAGTGCTCCCATGTGTATAGTCACATTCCCTGTGGAGATGGTATGGTGTCAATAGAGGATGGAGCAAGAGGGGTATCCCTAATGTATGAGTGCTTGTTTCTCTGATTTCCAAAGCTTCATGTTCATTCGTTGCTGTGGAGTAATCCTTCTGTACACTGTGTAAATTATGCTGTGATTGGTTTAATAAAGAAGCTGACTGGCCAATAGTTGGACAGGATAAGGTTAGGCAGGAAAATCAGATTAAGAACTCTGGGAAGAAAATGGGTGGGGCCAGAGGAGTCACCAGTAAGACATGGAGAGGAAACAGGAGGTACAAGATCAAAGAGAAGTAATACCACGTGGCAAAATGCAGATGAATATAAATGGGCTAATTTAAGTTGTAAGAGTTAGCTAGCAACAAGCCTGAGCTATTGGCTGAGCATTTATAATTAATATTGAATCTCCAAGTTGGTTAATTGGGAATTGGCAAGTGGGAAAGAAAAGTCAGTCTACAGTTCATATGGTAGAAGCCCAGCCTGATACAGAAAGTTCTTCTGACCCTCTATATCAGTGGTTCTCAACTTTCCTAATGCTGTGACTCTTTTATACAGTTCCTCATGTCCTTATTTAGACACTTCATCTGAAAGTGTGAATGGTTTGAACAGTAGTAATGAATTAACCTAGAGCCCAGTGCTTGCTAGTCAAGTCCCTCACCACCAAGCTATATATCCCAGCCTCTGAATGTATAATCTTTTATATGATCTTCCAGCAGCCAATATTTGAGCAATGAGAAGTGATGCCCTCTTCTCCAAGCACCCCACTTCTTCTTGTGGATCAGCTGCATTCCAGAATTGGCCTCATTTTTTTTATTGATTTTTATTGAGCTCTACATTTTTCTCTGCTCCCCTCCCTG
>LOEQ01003739.1:107847-125098 GCA_001685075.1 Bramus lutescens
CTTACCGGGAAGATTCTAACCTACGTTCATCTTGGGCTGGAGCTTCATGGTCTGCCCTAACTTGTCTTTCTTTCTTCAAAGTTCCATTAAAATCTCTTTAATCAATTTTAGAGATATTTACTCTAGTGGATCAAGTTCTGGGGGTTGGGGGCAATTTGAAAATGTAAAAAATAGAATGGAGAGTTCATCAGGATAACTTCCCATTAGAGATGAAATAGGATGCCTGACCCAGCAGCCATAGCAACTGACATAAATATATTAACTAACCTCCTTTATTGTAAATTATCTGTCACATCATAAATAACAAAATGACAAGCTTTCTTTTCTTTGAATCTGCTAGGTAGAAAAGTTCTTATCAATGGCCAAGAGGTTTCATACCTTGCTTGCTAAAATTTCATGTACCACCATGTGGCTGTCTAGTTTCAAAATGTGAAAATTTGTCCAAAGTATATTCCAGGCATAGAGAGCTTCTATAGCCACAGAAGCATGCCTGCCTGGGAAACCCTCAAACAGGGAAAGTCAGAGATGATCTTGTTCAAACTCTCACACTTATGGGTAAGGAATTGAAACCGCAAACCTGGGGGCTTATTGGGAATTCAGCTCCAGGATTCCAGTTCTTACCAGGTTTCAATAAAGAAATGTTTTCATTGTCATTTTGGCAAAGCTTCCCCACTCTCCCTCCAACACTCCCCACAATACACAAGCACATCTATTTCTTTTCTGGGTTGTATATGATCTCAAAGCTTGACATAGCTTCAGATGGAGTCGGAAGCCCTAAACTTCATTTAGAAACAAAGGCAGCAGGGCATGAGAGGTGAAATGGCCAAAGTCACAGAGCCATCAATGAGTGTCTGAGTTGGAACTGAAACCCTGACTCACAGATTTTTCCATCCTACCAAGAGGGTCCGTTAGCCCAGTTCTGGAGGGAACCCACTGACGTGGATCCTAAGTGTAGTAGGATTGAAAAGGGCATGACTTGAGTAACAGGAATGTGTCGCCTACGCCTGCAGCAAGCAGGGATTAGCAGGGCTAATTTTACTTATTATTTATCAGTCCAGGATTAAAGGCTCCTCCTGGAATGCATGATTCAGCATCAGCACAGTTACATTGGCGTGAGCTAGACCACAAGGTCAAATAACTTCCCTTCAGGGTTACACACTATGTTACCAACTCAAACAAATCTAGAATTAAAGGTACTTTGGGTAAAATTCATCCCACCCACAACTAAATAACGAATGTTTTCTTAATAACTGAAAGAAATTAAACATTTACTAGTGTGTATGCACATGCAGTGTACACATGTACCATGGCGCATGTAGGCGATCAGAGGAGTCAGTTCTCTCTTCTACCCTCTACCCAGGCTGTCAAACTCGGTAGCAAGTGTTTCTACCTCCCGAGCCCTTATCTGTTATTTTCTCTTCTGTCTTCCCTTTTCTTTTCCTTTGTTTTTCTTTCTATGGATCATGGGTGTACATGAGAAAGAGTAAGTCAGGAACTGAGGCCTAAGAAACATGTTGCTAACAGTCTGATCAACAGTGAGAAGGCAAAATGTGCTCTTGGCTTCATGGCTAACTTAACAAAGAAAGAGAGCTCTATTAGTCATGGTCCAAACAGAAGGAACTGAATCCATCTTGATTAAGTTAGAGACTAGGAGGGTATTGGGCAAATGGAGATGCAAGGCAAGGGACAAGCTCCAGGAAGATATTCAGGCAACACAAACAAAAGCAAGCAAAATAAAAACGAACAAAACAAACTTGAGAAGACCTTAAGTAACAAACCAAGATGAAGTGCAATAAGCAAACAGCGGAACATCACATTCTACATGCAATGTATGCGTGTTCCCACTTGGCCATCATACTTTACTGGAGCTAGGGGCAGCCATCGAGAATATACATGTCTGCACAAGACATTGTCCACAGATGTTCGTGGTAGCATTATTCATGGTAGCTGACACATGGAAACAGCCCAATTGTCTAGCAACTGATGAAATAATTTGTATTTATGCAATGAAATACTATTTGGCAATAAAAAGAAATGCTGACGCACGCTGTAACAGGGATTAGCCTTCAGAACCCTGTTGAGTCCACAGAGGTAGCTAAAAGGCTGCACAATGACTTCACTTGTAGAAAATGTGCCGAGTAGTCAGTCGTTGGGCATAGGGAGAGAGTGAGTGGGTGCCTTGTGCTATGAGGGCCAGGAAGGAGGGGTTGCGGGTCACTGTGGAGCTGCATCTGGAGGATGGAAGGGGATGATGGTGAAGGTTTTCACCATTTATGAGCATACTAAGAATCCACTGACCTGTGCTAAAGAGTGGCTGTTCTAGCGTGTGAATTGTCTCTCAATAAAGTTATTTAAAGGTGAAAAAGAAGATGAAGAAAATTATTTCTTAAAAGTGGTAACATCCCATCGTTTGAAAAAAAAGACTTGATTATACATTTTCTGTCTGAGTGTGGGAAAGGCTTCTTGGTGGCTGACTTGGGATTTATGTCAGTAACAGACATTCTTGACTGAGGCAGGAGATTCACTTGTTCAAGAAGTCCAGAGCTCTGAGTGCCCATTATTTGTTATGTGCAGGACTAGATTATTGACTATCAATTATGAGTTGACACAGAGCCCTTGAGTTCCTGCATGCCAGCCAGTGACAAATGAAAAAAGAATAAATATATGATATGAAATCAGCATTCACGTGTCAGGGTGCCACAAAAGAAAGCAGCACTGGGGGTGATGGCACTTTTCTAGACTGGATGTTTAGGGACAGCTCCCTGGAGATGTCATTACAATGACGACTTAGTGAAGGGCATGGAAGGCCATTCAAGTGGCTTCTCACTGGCAACTTCATATTAATAACACTAATAACTGTGTCCACCTTCTCTGGACATCAGGACACTTCTAGCCTGCTGGTTATCAGTTATTTTGCCCTTTGGAAAGTCTCTCTCTGTCCTCTCTAGGCCATCAGACAGCTTAGTTGACGAGCTCTTAAGTTTGCTGGCCATCTTTCAAGCCACCAGTTTTGGCAGTGGTAGACCATAGATCATAATTATCCACTTAGAGGGAGAATGTAATGGGTTTGTCCAAATCAGGGCTAACTGCACTAAGAGCTAAAGACTAGAGTACAAGACTTGCTGGGATTAAATAATCTAAAGCATTGGGTCTAATCTGTTCACAGGGTTTGCCTAAGCTCATTGGAAAACACAGATATTTGCATTATGATTCATAACAGTTGTGAAGCAATGAAAATAATTTCATGGTTGGGGGTTGCCACAACACAAGGAACTGTGTTAAAGGGTCACAGCATTAGGAAGGATGAGAATCACCACTCTCAGATTTTGCTTCCTCAACTGTTCCTGCAAAAGAGGAAGAAAAAGAGCTCTATTAGTCAGGGTCCAAACAGAAGGAACTGAATCCATCTTGAGTATTTACAGCAAGGACTTCCATGCAGGGAACTAGCCGCAGAGTTAGTGAAGCAGAGAGTGGACCCTCATGACACTGGTACCAGTAAGCTAGCCCAAAAGGGAACCATTCCAGAGCTCACTTGGAAGGAGGTACTGATATTAACTGTGCCTAGAGGGCCAAGATCACCTGACTGAAGTTAGTGTCATGGCGGCATGTTTGCTAGGCAGTGGAATCTTCAGCGGCTGCCTGAGTAACCACCAAAGGTTGAGGGGTAGGAAACATGATTTGGAATCCCCCTGAACCTTCTTCTTCCAAGCTAACATAGCGCTTCCCTGGAGGGTGAAAACCAGCTTGAACCTTGGGGACATGGGAGCCTGGGGAAGGTGGCCTGCCTTCAGGATCACACTGCAATGCAGAGAGGGAGGGCCAGGGGTAAATCTGAGAGAGGAGATGTTCAGAGCTATTGGCGGGACTGAAAACTGTGTTTGAATATTCTTCATTGTGCACCACGAGCCTGGTCCTGTGCTAGATCGTCTCTCATAATTGTTCTCACTTTGTCATAAGTCATAAATATCTTTCTCTGAAAGGAGGAACAACTATCAACTCAACAAAGGTGAAAGTTTTGGCGTCCAAAGATTTTGGAATTTGTTCATAAGATCCTATTGCAAAGACAGGATTCTATTAACCTTGTCTTTTTACTCTATTCTTGGCACCTCTGGAGGTTAGCGTCAGGGCATATCTCCTCCCTACCTATTGACTCCCCTATTTTACCTCTGCAGTCCTCAGGTAACTTGTTCATAGTGCAGTTAGAGTCTTAGTTCTCCATCACAAGCCTCAGTCTTTGATTCCAGCCTAATCTCCTGTCAGATGGACCTGCCAGAGTCGGAAGAGCAATGTTGTTGAAGCATCCCTCTGAAGAAGGCGCTAGAAATGACATTTCCTCTTCTGTACTGCAAAGATGAGCACAGATGCCTCCGGACACCAAGGCCTATTTTCAGGGGCGGAGGTGTTTGCTCCAGGCAATGAGGTAAGACACTAAAAGTTCCAGGGTGGGATCTTTCCTCCCAGGATCTCAGGTGGTGCTTCCAGGTTGACAGCAAAGTCCCCCTTTCATTTATAAATGGACTGTGTTTGCTCTGGAAGAATCTGAGAGGATAAATATGGGATCCCACAGAAGCCACAATGTTATTTTTGCACTGTCTTTTCTCATTATAACCTCAGCTCCAGTCTCTTCTTTTTTTCTTTCCCAGCCTCTGTTTTCTTTGGGAGGAGGGTCGCTTCTACTGTGAAATACATGTGTAGATGTGACTGAGCACATGCACACACAAACACACACACATGCTGTATGTTATGCTGGATGTTCTTTTGATGGTTTGGTCTGAAAGAATACAATGGTGGACCTTCTGAGTAGTATTTTTTTTAACTTAAAATAGTTTTCATATAATATAATTGGATCATGCTTTTCCCCTCCCGCAACCCCTCCCAGGTCCTTGCTGCCTCCTTTCCACTCAACTTAGTGTCCCCCTCCTCTCTCCACCTCAAAAACCCCACACAAATGAAAATCAAAACAATCAAAAATCCAATAAGACAAAAACAGTCAAGACAGAATGAAACAAAAAATTCATAAAACAATAACAACAAAACCAAAAAAAATAACAACAAACCCATGGAATACATTTTGTGTATTTAGGCATGGGACCTTCCCTAGAGTGTAGTTGATATACCCTGTGATCTCTATTGGGGAAAACTGATATTCCCAGTAGGTAATAATTGCAAATGTCTTCTGGAAGTTAGGGATGGGACCACATGTTCAATAATTCCCATCTCAGTGTTAGGTCCTCTTCTAGTTTAAACTTACGCAGGTCTAATGTGCTGTGGCCATAGCACCCTGAACATGCCAAATTGCATCTAGATAATTTTATTCCTGTGTGATGTTAGATCCTTATGTCCTTAATTATTTTAAAAATCATTTGATAGCCAGTGCTATTTTGAATCTTAGAAAGTGTGTACTAATTTTCTTCCAAGAGGTATCAAAATATAATTGAGTTTTGAGCAAATACACACAACCTTGGCTTCAGTTCACCTTAACAGGCTGTAACAGGCAATGTTTTAGGGACCCTTTACAGATGTAACAATAATTGCACCACAGTCTTGGCATCTAAATTGGCCTCTTCAGGAGGTAAATGTTCAGTTGTTAGGGATTGAACTTGATTTTGCATAAAACATAACATGGGATGGGTTGAATGTATAGAGCCTGAAGGACAGAGCAGAAAATTAAAGTCAGATGTGGCTAACATAGCAATGAATTTGTAGAGATGTTATTTGTTACAGCAATGGAATACTTAGTTTAACATTCCTCCAATCTCAGAAACTGACCATATATTAACATATGTTTCTGGGAAAACTGTTAGAAGGTATTATAAAGAACAGTCACTGACCATCCAGGTTGTATAAGAACAGGGCACAACAGCTGCTGCTCTTTCAAAGGCACCAACAGCCCTACCTTTAAAATGGTTGATTTTAACAATTTAACCTGTATGGGTTGAGCAATGGCCTTTAACAACAGAGAAACTCCAGGTCTTAGAACAGCTGGTACAGGAGCAGTTAAATGCTCAGCATACTGAAGAATTACCCAGCCATTGGAATTCTCCTATATTTGTTACTAAAAAGAAATCTGGAAAATGGATAATGGTAACAGATCTAAGAGCTGTTAGTAAGGTGACTCAGCCAATGGGCTCTTTACAGACTGGCATTCCTTTGCTTAAAGTATGATCTTTTGCAGTGAATGATTTAAAAGATTGTTTCTTTACCATACCTTTACAAGAAAAAGACAGAGAAAAGTTTGTCTTCACAATGCATACTTATAACAATTCTTAGCCTGCTAAGAGATATCAACAGAAGATTCTCCCATAGCAAATGTTAAATAGGCCCACCCTGTGCCAATATTTTGTACATCAGCTATTGGAAATACTATGTAAGCAATTTCTTCAATCTATAGTTTACCATTACATAGAAGACATATTATTAGCTGATTCAAATGTAGATACTTTAGAAAGAATGCTTGAAGAAGTAAAGAAAAATTTTATCTTATTGGGGCTTACAAATTGCTCCTGGAAAAATACAAAGAGGAGATTCTATTAATTATTTAGGTTATAAACTAGGTTTACAAAAATTTAGACTCCAAATTAGGAAAGCTTCATTGTAGACTCTCAATGACTTTCAAAAATTGCTAGGAGACATTTCCTATCTATGGCCCATTATTGGGGTAAAACCTGATGAATTGAGAAATCTGTTCAAAACCTTAGATGATGACAAGGACTTATGAAGTCCCAGGAAATTATCAGCTGAAGCTGAGAGAGAATTGGCTTTGGTGGAAGAGACACTACAGAATGCCCCAGTGGATCACGTGGATTCAAAGCTTAACTGCATTCTGGTCATATGACCCTCTCAGCATTCCCCTACAGGAATTTTAAAGCAGAAGGAAGCTATTATCTCAGAATGGATCTTTTTGCCACAGAAACTGAGTAAAAATTTAAAAATTTATGTGGACGATGTCTTCAAGTTAATTCTAAAAGGAATATTGAGACTTCATCAATTAGGAGGAAGAGAACCAGTAGAAATTATAGTAACTTTTAATAATGATGAAATTGACAAATTATGAACAGAAAGTGAACCCTGGCAAAGAGTTTGCTGTAAATTTTTTTGGGGACAGATTAACAACAAATATCCCAAAAGCAAGAGAATTCAATTTATAAAGAAAATTAACTGGAGTCTTCCCCCACATTTTATGGGAAACACCAATATCTGCAGCCCCTACATTCTATACCTGATGCAAAAAAAAAAAAACAGGAAAGGTCGGATACAAATCAGAAAATTAAAGTAAAGTGAATCTAAGCCCTTATGATTCTGTCCAAAAGTTAGAATTATATGTTATTCTCATGGTACTAATGGATTTTGCAGAATCTGTCAACATATTTACTGATATGCAATATGCAGAAAGAGTTGTTTTGCATATTGAAATCACTGAATTTATACCGGATGATACAGAATTGACTTTATTACTTATTCATCTATAAAATAGTCTGGAATAGGAATTATCCCGTATATATAACACATATCTGATCCCATATGGGTCTGTCAGGCCCTCCAGCACAAGGTAAAGCAGAAATTGATCAACTATTGATTGGAAATGTTCTGGAGTGGAGGCATCAGAATCTCATTAAAAAACATGTTAAGAGCAAATGTTTAATAAAGGACTTCCATCGCATGGCAATAGCCAAGGAAATTATATGGAAATGTCCTACTTGTTTTTTATACAACCAAACCTATAGGAAATAACCCGAGAAGTACTCAAAGGAATGAAATATGGCAGACAGATATGTTCCATTTTGTAGAATTTGGGAAACTAAAATATGTACATCATACTATTGATACCTACCTATTCAGGTTTTCCATGGGCAACTCCTCTGAGTTTGGGAAAGGCTTATTTGATAATCACACATTTGCTAAAAGTTATGACCATCATGGGTATAACTGTACAAATAAAGATAGACAAAGATCCAGCATATGTCCCTAAGAAAATAAAACAGATTTTTTCTTATTATAATATAAAACATATTACAGATATACCACACTATCTTACAGGGCAGGCAGCCATAGAAAGATCAAGTTGATCACTAAAGGATATGCTAAACAAGCAGAAAGGAGTAATAAAGATCCCCAGAAATAGACTGCATAATGCTTTACTAACATTCAGTTTTCTAAATGCTAATGAGAAATGAATAGCAACTGCCAAAAGACATTGGATAATAGAAAATACTGCCGAATTAAATCAGCCTGATATACTTTAAAGATGTGTTGACCTCAGAATGGAAACCAGAACATGTGCTATGTGGGGGAAGGGGTTTTGCTTTCGTTTCCAAAAGAGAAGAGAAACTATGGATACCATCAAAATTAATCAAGATTCGATTTGAACAAGAGAGACCTTTTAATTAGAAGAGATGATAGTTATTTAAGAAGCCATGCCATTTAATCTAAACTAACCTAAAAACTTAACAAATGCGTCTCATTTGTTCAGCTATAACTTGCCAAAAGGGAACCTCCCCCAAATTAGGGTTGGGAAGGGATTTTGTTTCTGTCTTTTCAGGAGAATAAAGGCATCTAGTTAAGGAATCTGAAGACCACTGGACAAATGAGACATCTGAAGAAAAAGGACAAATCATCCATAAAAAATGTCCCAAGGAAAAGAGTATAATTGGCCTTTTGGTATATCACAATTTCAACAGAATAAGATCTTATAAATATTCCTAAATGTTTGCTTCTGTTATTCTCTACAGACATATAATGCAAATTGTCTTTTTGTAGTCCCAGTCCAATTAAGAATTAAAGCTGGCTTTGGAGATGGAGAATGGCTCTCTCCTTCTCTAAACACAAGCATGCTTGTTAAAGAAAACCTCAAAATGTCTGTCTCATGTCAGAAGAGCCAAAGAAAAACAAAAATTTAAGGACTATTTTATTGCCAACAATTTCATAATCCTTTGGTTTTATATTGACTTTTTAGTAGGTTTTCTTAAGGTATAAATATTTTCTCAAACTTCTATATGGATAATACATAATTTTTCCCTGCTTTTTTACTTTAATTTTTGTAAAATAAATAATTTACTTCCACTTATTTTAGAATGTCAATTAAAAGAATCATGCCATGGAGCACCACCCAAGGACAATGCCCATTCAGCTAAAGTGTTTTACTTTGAATTATTTTAGAGAGCCGATGGTGGAGATCTTGAAGTTGTATGAAAGTAATGTGATTTGCAAATTTAAGGCAGGTCATGGAAGCTCTTTATCGTGGGACATCACCAGTTTGTTCAATTTTAACATCTTCCTAGAAAAAGTAAAAATACTCAGTGTTTAAAATCATATCCATCCTATACAAACATCAGCGTTCACCATTGGGATGGTTTTCTTTTCCATTTAAATTATTTTTTTATCTGGGGCTGTTTCCTCTTCAGATGTGAAAGCTGTGAGAAGTGCTAATTTCTTGGGTAAGAATTATTATTCCTGTCTATTCAAGATGCTCAGAAACCATTTCCAGTCATCATCTGTCCTCATTGCCCCATGCTTATAAGATTTTTGAGATGTTTTATGCTAATCTCTAAAAACATCTAATCTCCAGGCAAGAACAGAAGTAACGCAGCAATCTTGATGTCAAGGTGCATGTTAAAACATCCCTCTGACTTAGAGAACTGGAATGCAGTTTACTATTGGGAAGAAATGATGGAAATAACCCCAAGGAAAATAAAAGAGAGAAAAGAAATACCCTTGGGAGGTGTGGAAGCAGGAGATTAGATCTGAGGGGAGCTGGTGCACCTTGCAAATGTGAACATTTCTGAGAGCAACATGACAAGAATACAGCAAAACCTGCTTGGTTGCATCCCTGCCCATAGTGCTCAGATCAATAATAAAAAATATCAGGATGCTCTATATTTATCTCCCCTCTTTTCTGAACTCTGCACTATGTTCTGACTTACCTTCTGTATTTTCTGGCAGCTGCTACTTCAGTGGATGCTCCACCTGGCATTCAGATGCCAAGAAGCTATCAAAGAGAAAGGCGTGCCTTCCAAAGCCTTGCTTAACGTATGAGTCAGCAGAGCTTGTAACCATGTTTGAAAGAGAAGACTGCCAAACCCAGTCACGAAGGGACTAACATTTTCTATTATCAGAGGCGTCAGAGGCATCACTGTGCAGGAGTGGCACACTGTGCAAAGATAGAGTTCTGGACCCAAGGTTAAAATTAGAAGCATAGACGTCCCCTGGGAGATGTAGCAGTAATAGGGGTGTCAGGTACAGCAGCCCAGGTGACAAAAAGAGACTGAACTCGCTCAGGAAGAGAAAATTGTTGTGTATGTGTAATTATATAACATTTTTATATTATTTACATTTTAATAAATATATACAATATATAAGTTTAAAACTGTGTCTAACTGACTATCCATGGTTTGTATCATCAAAGGAGAGCATAGCTCCTTTAAAATGAGATTCTTATTTTGGAGGCATTTTAGTGAGGAAGAAGGGGGTGAATATGATCAAATACATCGTATGTGTGTATGAAATACACAAAGATTAAGTAGATAATATCACTTCTTAAAAAAGGAGACTCTTAAATAGCTAAAAGCAATTTGTTTGGAAAAGGGTTTGTTTCATCTTACCCTTCCACATTATGGTCCATCACTAAGGAAAGTCAAGGCAGTAATTCAAACAGAACTGGAACCTGAAGGCAGGAGCTGAAGCAGAGGCCATGAAGGAGTCCTGCTTACTGGCTTACCCCTCATGAATTTTTCAGTCTGCTGTCTTATAGTACCCAAGACCTCCAGCCCAGGGGTGGGAATCTCCTCCATAGTGTCCTGAACCCACCACATCAATCATCAATCAAGAAAATGCACTACAGGCTTGCCCGCTGGCCAGTCTAGCAGGACTTTTTTTTGCTTGCTTAAAGTTTCCCTCTAGTAAATTGACTCTAGCTTGTGTCAGCTATCCGAAACAGTGAGTGGGGCTCAGGAACATTCTGTACATGCTGAAGAAAGGAATACCTGTGAGCAAAAGTACACAGAGGCTGGAAATGAGAAACAGAACACTGGCAGTATCTCCTACACCCAGACACAGTTTTTTTTTTATCTTATCTGACATAGAATTAATAACACATCTAGTTCCATCTTCATGGAAACTCAAGTAAAGAATTTGAAATAGTGATGCCTCTGGGGTGACTTAACTGTCACTATGGCTTCTTAGGAAGGTGCCCTCTTCAGACACCTGTATGAGATTGCATATGCTCTCACGTGCACATGCACACATGCACACACACACACACACACACACAATAAATCTTTAAAAAAGCAACAGAGAAAACAAAGCAAGACCTAACTGCTTGCATTTTTCCATTTTCTGGTAACACTTTCAGAAGAACATTGTGTCTATCAGCTAATGAGTAGGCACTTGGCAAAAGCAGGCATTAAATTTACAACTGTGGTTTGAATTATATCCAATAGGGTAGCGGATGTGCAAGAGGGGATTGAGGAAGAATGGGGTCCCAGACAGAGGCCATGGAAGAATCTATAGGGAACAGATGTTATGTTCTGTTTTTCAGATGTGGTACTGAGGGTCTGGAACATTAGAGTCATATCGTAATGTGCTACTTCTTCGAGAGCAAGTAACAGCAGAAACAAAGTATCTGTGGAGGAAAGAGATAGGGATGCAGGTGGATGGAGTTAAACTCAGTGTAACTTCAGACATGAAGAATGTGGGGGCTGAATGCAGGCCAATGATGCCTTTATTGGTAGAAAGCTAATGATGGTGACTCCTGTTAGCTCTCAGCCTCCACTGAGCATGATGGAAAAAGCCAGACAAGTAGAGGACTTGGGGGTAGAGGAAAAGATGCTGTCTAGAAATGGAGGTGATCATGAAAGTGAACAAATAAACCAGGCACATGCTGTAAGATTTCCTTTTCCCATATCAGCCATTTCTGTGATGTGAGATCAGTCAACACAGCTCTCCAATGGCTAGGGAAGTATTGATTTTAATCATTAATGTTTCTCATTTCTCATTTGAGCAATACTTGTCTTTTCCCATTGGCTGTTTGGATAACCTCTGGCCTTGGTGCAGAGGGAATATCTGAGCCCACTGCTGTCTAGAATCACAACCTTAGGACCATATCACAGCTGATTAGAGATAATAGAAACAGAAGAAGGTGCCTGGAGAAAGGAGAAGCAGTGTTTCTCTTAGCTTGAGAATGCTCACTACAAACTGAAGATAAGAGGGCTGCAGGGAGGCCTGTTTATAGGCTGAGCAGCCAGAAGGAAGGGCCTTCAGATGAATAGCCAACCCCATCTTATCCCAGACTGTAAGGCTCCATCCTTATTGACTCTGGAAGCAAAATAGTTTCCTTGGTTGCTGGAGTCTGTTTATTCAGTCAAGCCAAAGGAGCAAGTATGCTCACGCCACGGTGGAGATGTATCAAGCAAGACTTTTCTATGATCTCCATTGTCATCACCTTCTCTTGGACACAATTGGTATTGATGGAAAAGGGAGGCTCAGCGATGTGGGAGCCAGGGCCATGGTTTTTTTCCACCGTGTCCAGTCCATCAGGAAGCACAGTCTCCTTCTCCAGGAGATGTTCTCATGTGTTATCAGGGCAAGTCCTGTTCTGATGTGTGAAAGATGTTGCGACTTTCTGTTTTAGCCCCATGTTGGGGGCCATCTGTTGGCACCCAGCCTCAATGGTTTTGTACATTCTAGGGTAGGGGTGTGTGGATTAGAAATGTTAGACAGAATAAACAGAGATACAAAAGAGATTCAGGGACATAGGACAGTACTGGGAGGGCTATTCAGTGAATACTGAATGTATCCATGTTTATTTCTTATGATCTTTAAAAGACCCAATCCAAAAGAGGGGAAGAAAGCAAAAGACTTCTTTTTTATCATGATAATAAGGAACAAACAAAGTGATTACCATATTAAAACTCAAAACACCAAGTAACCACACCTTAAGTCAAGATGTCTTTGTTAGTAGCCACATCTTAACTTAAATCTCCTGTCAATAACCTTGAAGGATCAAGACTAGGCCTGAACTCTCTGACCTTTACTCAAGGTGAAACAGAACTGTTACTGTGGGCTTCCATAATTTTTAAAAAAAGATGCACATTGTATTTTCACTCAGGGCCTTCAGAGAGCTCTGAATATGGAGTGTAGCAGGCATCTTTCCACTTCTCTGACTTCTACACTGTGAGGCACCTCCTCTGCATAAGAGGATCAGTTGGGGGCACTTGGTCATCACAAGTGTGTGTGTTGACTACAGAGATTATGGGGGAAAACAAAGTTCCATGCTGCCTGCTGCTGGAGAGAAAGAGGACAGGAATCCATACAATGAAGGCTTTCAAGGAAGGAGCCCCAAAATAAACTGAACCCTGGAAATCACACTGGAAAGAGAAATTGTCAATAACATTGAATCAAAGACAGAACCACGCTTATCTTATTTAATCTTTCACTTGTACACTGTTTCCATTAGTAGGTATTGTATTTTAGTGTATGCTGTTATTTTTGAACTATTGGCCCTTGGGTACATTAAAATAAATTTTGTTTATCATCTTTCATTTTAGTGTAAACATTGCAATACAGGAATTCTAGCTTGTCTTGCTCACTCTTCTCTTAGGTTTAAAGAATGCCTGTTACATGGTAGGCACCTCCTAAGTATTCAATGACAGCTCCATAAATCTTGCTTTTATTATCTCTGATTCACCATCTGCATTATTACCAAATGAATATGTCTAGTACACTAATCAGATCATGTCATTGTCCTGATGAACCACTTCAGTAGCTTGTCATCTTTCTTAAGATGAAATCTAGCGTGTCATACAAAGATTTTCCTCATCAGGTCTTTGACTCAATCTTGTCCTCTTGGTTTGTATTAATGTCTTTATCCAACAATCATTTTAAATATCTCAAGCAATTGGATGAACAGTTCTAATCAGGGACACACACTCCAGGCAGACTCAGATGTGAGGTGATATAATGATCTCTGTGACAAAGAAGAGAATGAGCAGGCACCTGCAACAGACTTGGTCAGAAAGATAAGCAAACAACAAAAGTGATCACATGAGCCAAAAGGGTCACTGTACTGGCTAGTTTTATGGCAACTTGATGTAAGTTAGAGTCACTTTAGAAGAGGAAACCTCAGTTGAGAAAGTGTTCCCCACTAGTTTGGCCTGTGGGCAAGCCTGTGTTGCATTTTCTTGATTGATGCTTGATGTGGTTAAGTGCACTTGCTGCTCTTGCAAAGGACTGGAGATTAATTCCCAACACCCATATTGGGCAGTTCACAACTGTCTGTAACTTCAGTTTCAGCACACACACACACACACACACACACACACACACAAAACCAAAAAATTAAATAAATGTTAAAAATACCAGAAAAACAAATGGAGACCCAACTTTGCTTGTCTTTCCCCATCTTTTGGTAACACTTTCTAGAAGGTCATGTTTCAGAAGAACATTATGTCTACTACATCAGCTCCTGCCTCTAAGGTCTAGTCCTGTTTGAGTTTCTGTCCTGATTTTCCTCAGGGATGGACTGTGATATGAATCTATAAGCTGAAATAAACTCCTTCCTACCCAAGTTTCTTACATTCATGGTGTTTTATCCCAGTAATAGAAGCTTCAACTATGGCAGTCACCTTCATGGATGAGAGAAAATGCTATAAGAAAGGCAGGTGATTTATGCTCGTTTCATAAAGCCAAATTTAAGTGAGACTTTAAAGTGTTCTCATTCCCTAAAGAGGCATTTCAGTTTGGGGGACAAAAAGGATTTCAACCAGTTGAAATCACAACCTACCAAGAAATGATAAAATAATTCACATTTTAAAGAAAAATCTTTCTTACCAAGTTATCAGGTTCATAGTGGGGAGGTTCCATAAAGCATATAAAACATGCTATTTCCAGCCAGGCAGTGGTGGTGCACGCCTTTAATCCCAGCACGTGGGAGGCAGAGGCAGGCAGATCTTTGTGAGTTTGAGGCCAGCCTGGTATACGAGAGCTTGTTCCAGGACAGGCTCTAAAGCTACAGAAAAACCCTGTCTTGGAAAAAAAAAACATGATATTTCCCTACAGTCCTTAGGAAACACAATTGTAGTATAAAATAAAGTCTATTTTCAGTTTGTGTCTAACACTCTGCATTTGGGTATAGTTTGATCCTCCTAATTTATATACTCATTTACTTTCCAGTTTGGTCGATAGTCTGTTCATTAAGCTGATGATTATCAAACCCTGACCACAGGAAGGACTGCTGAGGGTTCTAGGGCAAAGGTTGGGTGAGCCAGTCCACATCACGCATGGCCCAGCATCGTATGCCACCTCGGGGGTTCCCCATATCACTCTGAGCAAAGACTAAAGTTCGGAGGCTGAACTCTGGTTACGAGTTGTGATGTCATACACCCGTGGGAAATGCCATCCCCTTCGTGTCTCAACTCTTGAGCTTGTGTGAGAATTCCTGAAGTCACAAAGCGTAGAGCGTGCGATGCACAGGTGCCATGCTGCTAGGAGGAATGATTAGCTTGTTCTTCGCTTTCTCCAGCCACCCTTCCACCTCTTCCCTTGCCTCACAGAGACCTGAAGCCCCCAGTCTTTGACCAGATATTCTGAAAGCTACATTTTATGTCCATTTTTTAAAAGCAAGCGTTCTAATGTCAAGGACGGAGTACACAGTGACAATAGAAGCAATTATGGCTGATATTTTGTTGAGGCCTCCCTAAGGATCTGTGTGACCTCCTTTCAAACATCACAGCCACCCTTGACTCTGTGAAATAATTATTACCTTCACGCTGGAGAGAGACTAACGTGTCTTTCTAACAAAGATGCAAACCTAAGTAGCCCACGCTCTTGGCAGACACTGAAGCTGTTTTGCCACCTCTCAGTACCAAGGTCACTAACTTTCCATCATATGCAGATATCAATAAGTTCTGTATTCTCTATCTGTCCTCTGTCCAGAGATGCTGAAGTCATCACAGATGGGAGAAGGAGGCTGTTTCTGTTACAGAGATACAGTGACAGCTGATGACCTGATTTTGAAGACAACCTACATGTGACTAAGTGGCCTTTGCTGAGTCTCACTTTCCCCTTCAGAAGCCCCAGTCTCATAGAACATGGCGCTTCTCTTCTGCAGGAGTAGAGGATCACTGTGACCCACCCATTCACACCAAATGGCGGTTAGCTACCTGAATTTTCCGCTTAAGTGAGGACTACCACAAAAGTCTCTGAATTACTTAAAAAAATGAGTCTTAAAAATTTAATCTGCACACTTCATGTCTGAAGCTGATTTAAATTTATAAAGCATTTGCAAGGCTCCGTGCACCCCTTCTCTTCACGTTTCCTTCTCCACCCATGACTTCCCACTTCCCCCCATTATTAGCGGACGGCACGCCCCATTACAGCTGAGGAGCAGGTATTGGTATATTATTATCAACTAAAGTCCATGGTTTATATTAGTATTCTTTCTTTGATTTGCAAGCTCTGTGTGTTTTGAAATGTGTGATGCCATAGAGTCACTGTGATCAATATCATAGTGATTATTTTCAGTACTCTTAAACCCTGCTGTGTGCCACCTCTCAGGCCTCTATTATTAGAGATGTAGCTCACTAATAGCTACGTATTTATTTATTACATACATATTGATTATATAAATAAACAACCTCACATGCAGTCTTTATCCCTGCAAAACCAATGTAATGCAAAGTCTAGCCTGCAGACTTTGGAACAGTCCTCTCAAACACCTTTTAAACCGCTGTCTTTATTGCTTCTTAAAGCAACCTAAGAGGCCATTGATAATTTTATTTCCATCATATCTGAAAGACTGCTGTGAATTTACTTAGTGAATTTGCTTCAGTTTTGCCTCTAGGAGATCAAAGAAAAGATTATGTAGGATTTTTTTCCCCCATGAGCACTTTCCTAGAGTGTATTGCTGCAACCAAGAGATAAAAGATGGCCATCCCCAAGGAAAAAGAATAAAATGGGATTATTGAAGGGAGGACAAAGAATAATAAAAAAAGATTCTGATATTTTAAATAGAAAACAACAACAAAAATAACAAACAAAAGAGCCCCGCTCAAGTGAAAGGGGCTTTCATATGCTTGCAGTCAGTTGTTTACAAACTCATCTGAAAAAAAAGTTAGCTAGAGCCCTAGAGCTCAGTTGTTGTTTAACAAAAATTACTACTTCCAAAAAGCTATTTCATTTGTGTTTTGAACAAAGAACTAAAAGTCCCTCACATCTTGGAAACTGTCAGGGGGAAGAACACCCTAGTGCTGGGGGGGGG
>LOEQ01003740.1:0-16416 GCA_001685075.1 Bramus lutescens
GGGACAATTCTGTATTCTGTCAATTATGTTTTAAATAAATGCTGATTGGTCAGTGGCCAGATAGGAAGTAGAGGTGGGACAATGAGAACAGGAGTATTCTGGGAAGAAGGAAGCTCTTTCCCGAGTCCTGTCCAGACACCTAAGAAGCAGGTTGTGACATACCCCACTGAAAAAGTTACTGAGCCATGCGGCTAACCTAGATAAGAACAAAGGGTTAATATAAGCTATAAGAGTTAATACAAAGCCTAAGCTAATGGGCCAATCAGTTTATAACTTATAGAGATCTCTGTGTGATTTTCTCTGGGATTTACTGGCTGTGGGAACTGGGCAGGACAGAAACCCCAACAAGCAGGTCCTCCCTCATGTTACAATTACCCAGTCTGTAAGTGTATGCATTAGGAAACTGAGTTTCTTAAATGCAGCATGTAGTTGGGTCTGTGTCTCTTTTTATCCATTCAGCCAGTATTTATATTTGATTTGTGGATTTAATAATTTCGTTTGCATGTTATCGCCGATAACAGGAACATTTTCCTGTCATTTTATAAATTGCTTCTCTTTATTTTGTATATTTTGTGATTTTTTTGTTTTCTCTCTTGCTGGGGTTTGCTTCTCTTTCTTCATTGTGTGTCTATTCTAGTAAATTTTGTATACTGATATGTCTTCAAGATGATGAAAAAGCTTTGTTTAAGAGTCTCTTAAGCTTCATAGATGGTTGAGAGATAATGAATTTATTTAGTTTATGCTTATCTGTGTAATAGTAAACTTTTTTCCTTCGGTTTTTAATGGCATTTTTTTTCTGGGCCATGTAGTCTAGTTTTTTTTTCTCACCATTTTAATTATTTCATTCCAATTTTTTTTTTGCTTGTGTGAATTTTGTTAAAAAAAATCTGCTGTAAGTCTAACAATATTCCTTTTTATATGACTAGCTACTTTTCACTTATTTTTAGGGCTTTCGATTTGTCTTGTACCTTTAAAATCATCTGTAATGCACCATCAAAGACAACTGTTTTGGTTTAAAACAGTATTCATTATTTGACTTTCCTGTTTCTAAGGAAACCTAATTCTAAAAATTTGGTAAGTTATTGGTTATAATTTTTAAAAAATGGGTTTAAAAAGTCTTTTTCTTTTTTCATTTTGTTTTGTTTATTTGAGACAGGGTTTCTCCATGTGATAGTCCTGGAACTCACTCTACAGAGTAGGCTGGCCTTGAACTCATAGAGATCCACCTGCCTCTGCCTCCCCAAACTAGGATTAAAGGCATGTGCCACCACTGCAGGGCCTTTTTCTTTTCCTTAGCCATTTGGAATTTTTGTTGTGTGAATATGTAGTTAGGCTTTATTCCTCTTTCCTTCTTTTCCTCTTCTCTCTTCCTACCCCTCCATCATCATGTTTTACTTATTTGCCTGTTTAGAAATTTTTTGATTATTTTGATATTATTTGGAATTACTTAATTTTGTTAATAGATGTTTCTTTACATAAGATATCCTATTAGTGCATTTCAAAGATGTCTGTCTCTGGTGAATATTTATTATTTTTATTAAATTGAAATTTTGCATACCAATCCCAGTTCCCGCTCCCTCCCCTCTTCCTGCTCCCTCTACCTCCCCCCTACTCTACCCCTATCCACTCCTCAAAGAGTGTTGACTCCATTAGGAGTCAACAAAGTCTAGCACATAACTTTGAGGCAGTACCAAGGTCCTCCCCAACATATCTAGGCTGAGTAATGTATCCCTCCAAAGAAAATGGGCTCGGAAAAGAGTCGAAGCAGTAGGGATGAATCCTGACTGCACGGCCAGCAGCCTCACAGTCTGCCCCAGTCATACAACTGTCACCTACATCCAGAGGGACTGGTTTGATCCTATGCTTGTTCCCCCGCTGTCAGTCCGGAGTCAGTGAGCTTTCATTACCTCAGGCAAGTTGTTTCAGTGGGTGTCCCCATCACGGTCTGGACCTCTTTGCTCATATTCTCACTCCTCCCTCTCTTCAACTGGACTTTAGGAGTTCAGCCCAGTGCTTCACTGTGAATCTCTGTGTCTGCTTCCATCAGTTGCTGGATGAAGGCCTTGTGATGACAATTAAGGAAGCCATCAATCTGATTACAGGGAAGGCCTGTTCAGGTAACTGCTCCACGATTGTTTAGGGTCTTAGCTGGGGTCATCCTTGTGGATTCCTGGGAATTTCCCTAGTGCCATGCATCTTGGAATCCTCATAATGGCTTCCTCAATCAAGATACCTCTTTTTCTTGCTCTCTCTCTCTCTCTCTCTCTCTCTCTCTCTCTCTCTCTTTCTCTCTCCTTCCTTCCCCCATCTCAACCATCCTGTTCCCTCACATTCTTCTCCAACCTCTCCTTCGCCCCTCCTCCCCTTACCCTCATTTTCCCCATTTTTCTCTATTGTCTGTATTTTCTTGTGTCTCACGGAGTTTCTTTTGGATCATTATTTATCATTGGCTTCAGGTATTTCGTTTGTTTCTTTAAAATTGGGATGCATGTCTGTACAGTTACTCTCTTTGGAGGGCTTCTAATGTCTCTTTGTAAAAAAGATTATGCCTAGTCATCTAGTATGCTATTTACCTCTTTCACATTTATGAAATAGTTTCTAGAGTTATTTTTCATTTACATGAATATAATAAAGCAGTATGGGTAGATGGTTTGAGGCTGGTTTGGGGCAACCGAAAATTCATAGTCTTTCATTTCTTTGATGAATACCAGCAGGTAGCCATGCTTGCATAAGCAGTTCATGAAGGTGCTTGTGAGACCTTCCTGTTCTGTCAGTGGACTTCACAGAGGTGAGCACTGATAGCACTGGCTCCTAGGATGATAACCATCATAGACTCTGTGATGGGCTATGTAGAGGGGATCTGTCCTTTGGAGAAAATGTGAGGAATTCCAGACATGTGCCACCTGCAGCGGTGTAGCTGAGCTACAAAATGTGAATAAGATATTGCCAGGACTGTCAGATTAGAGCTAAGAGATCCTGGAGTCCTCAGCATCAGAACCCACTCTCACGGAGACATGAGACAGAATGAGACCTTCTCTGAAACCCAGGGGATCTGCAAAGGAGCTGCATGGATCTGTGGAACGGGATAGTCTTGAACTTTTAGGTTGTAGGATACAAAAGAGAACTTACTTGCTCTGGGATAACTATGCTTAGTTTGGGTAGCCTGTGATACTATTGGACACTCTTTGGGGGCTGTGAGATTCCAATGCTAGTTTCTTAGTACCCACGTGAATGAAAACAAGCAGTGTGAGCATTTTGGCTACCAGCAGCTGTGGTCCTATGTTGAAAAGCTGAGGAGGAGCTTTAACTAGTCGCCTATGGCAGGTGCAGGTATTCAGACCGGTGGTGGTGGTACACAGTCTCTTCGGGCACACAAAGTCCTCTGGGTTAAGCATCAGTGAAGCAGTGTGGTTTTGGTAACTATGGCTCTAGCGCTGAAGAATGAATAGAAATTTCCCCCAAGGCACTCAGGAAAATCTCTGACTAGTAACCACAGCGCTGGAATTGCAACTTCTGGGTGGGACTTTTCCCTGGATGCTGGAGACAAGTTTAGCTGATGTTACAGTGTTATGTATCAGCTGTTGCAAGACTACCCATGGGCTACAAAGGAGACCTACCCCACTGAGTGAATGCAGACGGTAATGTAATGCAGTTACAACAGGACTGGGATTCCCATTACAACAGAAACTGGATTTCAATCCTTAAGGACTGAGAAGTTGTCTTGAATTCATGACTATGTATCTCCTTCTATGATTGGATTTCTGATGTATCCTCTCTTACCTTTTGCTGGCAACGTGCCTCTACACACCACCCGCACCAGGAGCTGAAGATAAATTTGCGATTTGCTTTGTTCTTTTTTTCCTGGGCTGCCTTATGGGCTCTCCACGCTGATTAAGGTGTGTCTGACTTCCTTGACAATTTTTAGAGTTCTTCTTCAACCAGGCTCTTAAAGATAATGTTGCATTTGGGGCCCTAGTTGTTCTTTGTGGCAGAACCATACGAAAAGAATCGCATCCCATCCAGGGTAGGGCTCTAAAGTGCGGATGTTGCTGATGATTTGACAATAAGGAGACAGAACGGATTGACAGCTTAAATAATAGACTCTTCCACTTGGACTTCGAACGTCTCAACAGGCGCAGTTTTCCTTACTACTGGTAGGTTCCCCTTTGCCCCACACTCCATGGGCTATCAGTCTTCAAGGAAGAAGGGGCAGAAGCATTGACAGAGAGTCTTGGATGGCATATGAACACCGAGGAAATAGCTTTCTACGACTTGACTTCAGTGAGCCAGCTCAACTTTATTCCAGAGTATAGGGGATATACAGGATTGGGGTGGTAGCCACCTAAGCTCACCGTTGGGCCTTGGGTTGGTCCATCTTAACATCTACCTCATCTAGGACCTGATGGAGCTCCTGAAGTGATTGGTCCGGTGAAATAATACCTGAAGAATCCCTTAGACTCGGGGCAGTCACAGGATATCCCAGAGGAGTTCCAATGAGGATCCAGTGATGCTGGTGTACCAGAAGCCAGAGGTCTTTGACCAGACCAGCAACTCATTGCCATCAACATTTTCTGGCAAAGCTGATAGGACAAAAGGATGTGCTATATGACATACAGAGGCTACCATTGCTACCAGGACAAATGAAGAGGTGCTGGAGAGGCAGGAAAGTAGGAGAAGCAAAGAAGATTTTGGTTTATTTTTTTATCTTTTTTTTTAGTCTGGTTTGTTCTTATTTTTGTTTGCCTGTTTGCCTTATTTTGTATTTTGTTTTCTTTTGTGGGGGGCTACAGGGGTAAGGGGAGGATATGGGGCAACTGGAGGTCAGAAGAATTGGGGTACATGATGTGAAATTCCTAAAGGATCCCTAAAGAAGTTAAATTTTAAAAAAGAAAAGATTGGGGTGGTTGCTGGGGCAAACCATAATTTGTATTAGGTGGCATGCTTTAGTGAAAATAGTTAGGCTGTATTCTTTCATTTCTATGTGGGCAGCAAAGGAAGAACATTTGCAGGGACCTGTGCATCCTTGAGATAAGTCAAGCACCCAGGCCGGAGACATCTTCCAGACAAGGTTAAGTAGAGAGCAGAAAGCTGCCACTGGGGCAGGGGTGGGAACCCTCCACATTGTGCTGAGCCTGGGGAGAGCTGCTAAGCTGGCTCTGGTAGACTGCACCGTCTTACCAGCAGGGCCTCCCAACAACCACTCACATTACTGTATTGCTGGGAATATGTGGCAGTATTTGGAGGTAATTTGAAGGTTGGGGTCAGGGTTTAGTAGAGGAAGTATATCATTTGCTTTTGATCAGTAGTGATCAGGGATCCCAGTATACTGTTGTCTTCTACTTATTCACAACAAAGATTTATCTATAAAAAGTGTCTCTATTTAGGCAGCTTAAACAAATTACCATAAACCACATGGTTTGTATGCAGCGAATACTTATTTAACACAGTTCTTCAGGCTGTGGACTCTATGATCAAGGCACTTGAGTATAGTGTCTGGAGAGGGCTCTCTTCCTCCGTGGCAGCCATCTTTCCACTCCAACTTTGCAAGGTAGAAAAGACAAGGGAAAATTTTCTTATATTTACTAATCTTGTTTCTAAGAACTCCATTTCACAACCTAGTCACACTAATTCCATGAGAATGGATTTTTTAAAAAAAATTTGAGGACTATTATTTTAATTCACCATATGATGTGTACATGCATGCATCTACATATATTTATAAATATTTATGCATATTACAGTTCCACAGAAGGAGCGTGGCAGTGTCTTGAGCCATTCCATCATCCAGTGCTGTAGTTTCCACTCTAGATACGAAGAAACTGGGGCTTTAGGAAGTTAACTCTGCTGTTCAATAATAATTAAACGCCATGGAATTAAAGCCTGGACAGAAGGGAACCTTTACTCTTTTGGATCCTGGTCTTTGTGCTCAGCCAGACTCCTAGGAGTAACTGAACGACTAATGCATGACAGCTGGAGATGGGGAACCTTTCCATTGCCACATAAGCCTAATTTGGTGTCAGCTGTAGCTCTGAGACTCTCTCCTTTAAACTGCCCCTTTAGTACATGCAAGAGATCTGTTGTCTGACTCCAGAGAACACAGTGGAAAAAGAGAAAAGTAGGTGGAAGAGATGAAGTAACAGTGAAATTTTATAGGTCGTTGGGCTATTTGGAAAGATGTGAAAGACAAAGTTTAAAATATAATGGAAAGTTTGAAGAACATGTGTGAATTATATCCACAATACTTCTACTGAACTATGAATTATCAAAATCCCTCATGAAAACTAAGGGTTTGGAGAACAGGCATTCATTATTAGCAAGAATGAGATTCTATTTGTTTTGGAAATCTTCCATAAACAGGCAATATAAATACCTGATAGAAGTAGACAGCTCAACCAGTTTTTAAGAAGCCATTGATGAGAAGCAAGGGAAAAGACTATCAGAAAAAAATCATCATTAAAATGTCAGTCATTATAAAAGCACCCAAATCTGAGAGCATTCTTCCATTCCTATGATGCTCATGAAAGCAAACTCAAATTCCTTAGTTTAGTAAAAAAATGCTAATTATTCAAAAATATTTTTATAATTCATTGCAACTATGATTCAAAATCCCCAACATAAATGACCATTACTAAGTGGTAATTATTCAGGTGACTACTATAACAGGACCCTGACTCAGTAAAGTGAATTGTGAAGCTGGAGTTGGATAAATGGCTCAGATGATAGAGTATATGTATACTCCTTAGGTGTAGGAACTTGATTTGAATCTAAAAATTATACAGACAACAGAGTATAAAAAAAAACCCTGAAACCTCAGTATTTATATGGTGAGGTGGGAGACAGACAGGAAAGCCCTTGGGAGTTCCCAATACTTTTAAACTGTCCTCCGATCTCCACACTTTCATTTGAGCACCCCCACACACTTACACACATGGTCACAAATACATGCGCTCACATACCATATACATGTACAAATAAATTGTGAATCCTGAAGTCAGTGAGTGGGTGTAACCTGAGGACTGGGCTTGTTGGGGTTTCTGTCCCGCCCAGTTCCCATAGCCAGCAAGCCCCAAAGAAAATCACATAGAGGTCTCCATAAGTTATAAATTGAATGGCCCATTAGCTCAGGTTTCATATTAGCTCTTATAACGTATATTAGCCCATTATTCTAGTATATGTTAGCCACATGGCTGGTACCTTTTTCAGCAGGGCAGATCACATCCTGCTTCTTCAGTGATCTGGGCAGGACTCAGGAGGAATGGGCTTCCTCCTTCCCAGCATTCTCCTGTTCTCATCGCCCTGCCTCTACTTCCTGCCTGGCCAATCAGCATTTATTTAAAACATGATTGACAGAATACAGACAATTCTCCCACACCAAGTGGTCTAGTTGGGTGAGGAGGCAGATAAAGCATATCTCTGTGTTACTTCAATAAAGAAGATTCAGCGATGTCACATTAATTTAAAGCTCTTTACTGAAATAAAAAGAGAATTGATGGGATGAAAAGAATTCATATATATAAGGAGGTACTAAGGATGAATACTAGTGAATCTAGTCAAAGAGGGCTGCTGAGGTTATGGATTAACCTTATTCAGGATCATGATTAATGACTGCAAAGACAGGATGAGACACAGAAGTGCTTTCTGTATGTATACACACATATACATATATAGACATAGCATACCTATGCTACAGTCTATGATGAGATGGTAGAGAGTCAGAAGAATCCTTAGAAGCTTACAGACTGGTGTACATGATAGATAGAGACAGATGGATAGAAAGGCAGGCACACACACACACATGCACATGTGTAGGCACACACACACACAGACAGAGAGAGAGAGAGAGAGAGAGAGAATGGGAAATTGATGGGAGAAAGATTCTTAGCTGAGACTCTTTGCCTGTGTAGTAGTCTAGTCCTAAGTACAATACTTGCTGCACCTGCACATCCAAGGACTGTGGAGTCTGGGACAACACAGGCACTGAGGTGCGACACCTGCCCAGAGAACTACTACTCTATCAAACAGTCACAGACACCATCTTCTGCTTGCTATGCCAAATCCCATTGCAGAGGCCTTCTGTCTAGACCTAGACTGGGCCCAACAAGCAATGTGAATAAAAGGGATGGAACTCAGCAACCTATGAGTTCACTCAACAATGCAAAGAATATTCCACTATATCTCAATAATTCAGGCTTTAAGAGGAAGGAGTTAAATGAACACTTAAAACTAAATATTTAGCAGTCTTCATCCCATATCTGACACCATGGAGTGGCTGCATTCTTATTCTGCTATTCACTTAAGCAAACGTCATGTAGTTTTTATTTTGTAAACCAATAATTTTGATGTAATAATGTGAACATATGAAAGAGACGAGATTGTACCCCAATGAATTAAATGAATGAAAAGCTGAAATCTTGGAATTTGTCGGGCATAACAAGTATCATATAATAAAGTCATCCCCAAGAGAGAGAAGCTGGCTGGAATAATGATGCATTGCCTTCTGGCATTGAGTGCCTAGTGAGGTTGAGCTGAGGGTATGATTTGGTAGGCAACAAAAGGCAAATTGCGTATTTCTTCAAAAACTTAGATTCTTGATTTTTTATTTGTAGTCTTGGATTCAATTTTTTGGAAATGTGAAAAATATAAAAATGATGATCATACATGTAGAAACATATAGATGCATCCTGTGCATGTTTATATGCATGTGTGTCTACTTATTTGTCCTGTGTAACCTTTCTTCCTAAAAGCATAGTCTTCCTCGGGTGCTCAAGAGATTTTAAAGCCTTGTTACTGGACAAACTTTAGTTTGTGAAAAGGTGGGGAAGGGATAAAAAGGAATCATACATGCAAGAGATAAAGCCCCAAGAATGCCAAGCTGTGAGAAAGTTTCTCGAACACATTAGCTCCTTGCTGTGGGACAATGATCTTGTACCCTGTAAAGATTTATCAGTTGTATTGCTTTAATAAAATGCTGATTGGCCAGGAGCCAGGCAGGAAATAAAGGCAAGGTGACCAGGCAAGTAGTGGAGGCAGGGCAATGAGAACAGAATTCTGGGAAGAGGAAAGATGCAGTCTGCAGTCAACATCCAAACACAGAAGATGCAAGATGAGAATGCCTCTCTGAATAAAGGTACCAAGCCACGTGGCTAACACAGCCAAGAATTATGGGCTAATATAAGTTATAAGAGTTAATAAGAAGCCTGAGCTAATAGGCTAACTAGTTTATAATTAATGTAGGCCTCTGTATGTTTATTTGTGACTGAATCGCTGCAGAATCAGGTGGGACGAGACGTCTGAAACAGATCCTGAAGTTTTATTTGCCGGTTTGCTTCTGCTAACTAACAGCAAACTGTATCTCCAGACCAAGAAAGGATTTTTGCATTTCAGTCCTGGCCATGGAACCCAGGGCCTTGGGCCTATTAGGTGAGTGCTGGGTCACTGAGCTATATCAGAATCCCTCCCCAGCCCACCCTACCCACCCCTGCCAAGCAATTTTTCATGGTATACTGTGTGCCCAGTTAGGGGAAGTCACTTTTATGATCCCCATAGTAAATATCTTAAATTGAAAAATAATTTGTTTGTAATTGAACTAAATGCTCAAACACAGGATAAGACTGTGTGACAACCCTCTGGTTCATTAAAATGACTCCCATAACTCACTCAGAAAATTAAAGTGTCTTTACATGTGCATTTGCCTTGGCCACTTAATATATATTCCAAATATAGGAGCTACAACTGGCTCTTTTCATATTCTGAGTACTGATGACTGGCCTTAGTTTATCCGTAAAATCGAACAACACTGTCCTATAAGTTTTCTTGAAATAAAACTAGAAGTGCAGATATTATGTCCTAAGTGTGCAGATCAACACATTTTATAAAGTAAATAAGCTTATGTAACTAGAATGGGAATCAAAATAATAGAACAATGAATACCAAGGAGCCGGAGAGTGGACTCACTCAGTCATGACAGTCTTAGCCTAGCAACTCTGCCTTCCCACTTCCATGCTCTGGGGTGTGTTTTACCTGCATCTTAACTTGTCTTAACTGAAATCATACTTTGTAGCTCCCTATCTATGAGCCTCCCAGTCTGGTAGTTGAGAAGCCGATTCATATTGCTACAGGTAACAACAGTACAGTTAATTTCTGCCTATTCCACTTAACAGTTACAATCTATGCCTCAGCACAGATAATAAAGGAGATGGGCTTTCTCATTTATGAAAGAGGAAAATAGTAGCACTGTGAATGGCTGAAGAGACACATGCCTGTGTGGTTATGTGCCAAACGAAGACCTTGTGGGAATGGACACAGGGCATGTGTAATCAACTGTAATAGGAATTTCCCAACGCTTACCAAAGAAGTAGCATCAATTAAATTCCCAGGTAACTGTTTTTGATATTTTAAATCTTAGCTATCTGATAACTAAAAGTGTTGACCAATTTTTATGTTTGTTAGACATTTGGGTAGGTACTTCCCAGGAAATACATATTCACATCTTTTTTCTAAAATATTTGACTTTTCATGATATCCTGTATACAAATCATTTATTAGGCTATATATAAAATAATAACAGTGATAGCATATGGCATATAACAACAAATAAATAATAGAACATAAAGATAACCACTCTTGCGTGTATAAGTCTTTTCATTCTTTAGTCAATTTTTAAAGAAAAGTTTAATTTTACTCTTCTCCAAAGCACTATTGTATTCCTTTTGAATTGACATTTTGTTTATAGCTTAAGACATTTTTGCTTCTATTATATGGTATAAAGATATTTTCTTATGTGTCTTTCTGGAATTTTTATTTTGCCTTCCACTTTTATGCATGATAAATTGATATTTGTCTATGAGATAAAGAAAGGGGTTAATATTTTACTCATATTAATACTAAGATAACCCAGTACCATTTTACACAGTTTTCTTTTCTATGCCCTGAAAAGATACAACCTAAGACAAAGTGTTTACCACGTATGTGGGTATCAGCAGCATCCAGGTTTTGACTTCTTTATTTTTCACTTCTTGTGACTGTGACATGTTATCTTAGTTACAGTGGGCTTATCGGTTAGCATTCACTTTTACAATACTGACTTATCTGTTCTTGAAATCCTGCATTCCCGTATAGTCTTAGAATTGGTTAATAAGTTTCTGCGTTTTTCATGAGAAGTGCATTCAATCTTTTGACACTTACATATACTCAGTTTTCTAACAAATGAATCCATCATCTGTCTTTCTTCATGTTTTCTGTGTAGTGGCTTCTATATCTTCCATCCTACATCTATGCTCATCGGGGGGATTGTTGAATATTTTTATATTCACACACGCACACAAACATACACACACACACACAAACATATGTGTGTGTATATATATCCCGAAGTGTTGGAAATGAGGATTATACTCTCTTTATAACGTGTGTGGGTAAATGTCATACTTTTATTTGAGTATAATTTAGGCAAACTTGTACAAGATTGATCTTTTTCCATATTCATTTTTAGAAAGAATTCTGACAGTTTTTGTATCTATTTCTATTAAAGCACCTCACTGACATTGGATATGTTCCCTAAAATATTAACATTCTATGTCCTGGAACACCCATTGTTTCCATGTAAAGAAAGTTCAGCCAGCTTCATGCAAAGAAGAGCCTGTTTTAACACTGCTCTGGAATTTCATCTTCTGTTGGTTCATCAATGAACTGATCACCATACTTTCAGGAGTTGTTATTTTCAGCCACTATTTCCATAAGTGTGTGGATATGGTAAGGATGGGCAAACTGTAACAGAGATACTTTCAGATACATTAGCATATTAACATTGCCACAGGCCTATGGATATTTTTGTTGTAGAGTTCATGTTGCAGCTAGTTATTTTCCTCACAAGAATCATCTTTAATTCTAAATACTGTCTTCTCCACTTTCTCTCTCTCTCTCTCTCTCTCTCTCTCTCTCTCTCTGTGTGTGTGTGTGTAGACATGCGTGCTCATGTATGTTTGTCTTTGGAGGCCACGTGTCAACATTGGGTGATTTCTTCTACTGTTGACCCCTACTACAGTTTGTCTACATTTCATCTACTTACTGTGTGAGCTGGTAGGCCCAGGAGTGACACACTACAAACATGGAGGCTTGAAAACAGCTTGTGGAAGCTGTTTTTTCTCCTTCTACAAAGTGTGCCCTAGGATTGAATTCAGGCTGCTAGGCTTGGCACCACACACCTTAATTTGTTGAGCTATCTCATTTGTCCCACCGACCCTTACTTTTGGAAACAATGTCTCTCAACAAATCTGGTGTTTCCAGGAACTGGCTTCCCTGTGAATTCCAAGGATCCACCAGTCTCTATCTCCCAGCACTTGCCTTCTAGACATGGGTTGGTCACCATATCCTACTCACATGTTGGAGGCGGGAGTCCGAATTCAGGTCCTCATGCTGGTACAGCTGGGGCTTTACCAAATAAGCCAGCTCCACTCTCCACACTCTTAACCACCTCATGATTACATGTCTGAATGCTGTCTTCAAGACCCGTTTTCCGAGACAGCAAGCCTTTCCTCAGTTTGAGTGATTGTCCTGGAATGTACTTCTCCTAGGTATGAAATGCTTTTTCTTTGAGCACTTTCTACACACAGTGTTACCTCCTCATTATTTATTATTATTATTATCACTATGGCTATCATTATTACCTTCTTATTATTGCCATTGGAGGCTCTTTAGGCTCTTCAACCTCAATACTGACTCCCATAGTCCACCCATGGTTCCTGCACACATTTCTGCCATGCTGGATACTCTACTTATTTCTGTAGCAAAAGACAAAACTACTTCCCTAGACTTGGAGAAAGACTATAAATTATGTGCATTTTATTTCCTTGAATCAAACAGCCATCTTTGACTCTCTCTCTCCCCAGTCAAGCAGATACAGATGCCAATTCCTCCTCATTTTCTCTTACAATTTCCCAATTAGACTTTGATATTTGCTCTCACTGTACAATGCTACATAAGCCTAGGGCACCATTAGTCTATTTTAGGAACACGGCAAATGACTTAGAGCTATTCTCTATATATTCCTGTTGCTAAGCCACCCACTGCAACTAGAACAAAAGTTTCATAAAAACTACAGTCAGTTGCTTGAAAGTAGCTATTTACTATCTGGCTCCACCAAGGGAATGTTGTCTATTCTGCTCATGCGTATCAATCTGTGTTCAATATGTTAATTACTAAGTTATAAGAAAACAAGAGAAGAATCAAAAAGGTCATTTTATAGTTCACAAATACTATATTTTTCTATTGCCTTGTAAGAATATCTCCAAATATAAGACATTGTATAATTGAATGGTTTGACATTAACCTAGCCAGAAATCATATATATCATACAAAATAAGCCCTCTACTTCATGTAAGTAATCATTATCCAGGATATGGATAATAATCTATCCTGATTATTCCTTTTTTCCTAAAAGCAACATATGAAAAGACACAGATGGCCTGTGATTGTGCTGTGATGCATGTTTCTGAGTGACTTACATGTTGGCGTGTTCTGGAGAGAATACTAGGGACAAGGCCTCTGGGAGTTCTGACCTACAGTAGAAGTAAAGATTTTTTGATGTTTCAGTAAATCCTCTGGAATTCATTTCTTCAAACCATGATCTTCAAATTATTGGATATTGGTGCTTGAAGGCAGGGCATGTGGAAGGTAATTTGGATAAAGGTCCTTCAGTATGGCAAGAGTGGTTTCATTAAGTGATGTGTATTAACACTACCAAACTCAACAGCTGATGCCCTCACCATAACGCTGCATTAGGAAGTGGAAACCCATACAGCATAAAGACAAAGGTAACATCATCAGAGCAGGAGAACTTCGAGTGGTCTGAAGAACAGAATTTACTTAGTCAGAAATTTTAGGGCAAGAGATCACAAGTGAAAGGGATAATATGTAAGAATACTAGCCCAGCTCAATGGGAATGCCACCACTGCCACCTTTCCATGATATGTGGGATACTGCAGACAGTTCACTTGCAGGGTGGTCATGGTCATCAGGATGGAAAAGTGACCACATTGACCCTTAAGTGGCTAGATTTTATGGGTTTGGAGATGAGATAAAAGCACAAATATTAAAAACAATTATATCCAAGGAGACCCCTGCCCCCAGTCCAGGAGACAAGCCTTTAAGATATTTTGGTAGAGCTATAAATGGGAGTATGGGTTAAAAAGAGAACTGTGAACATTTCACACAACTTTAGTATTTCCACTTAATTATCTTTAAGCCAAATAGTGTGAATATGCAATTTTCAAATTTCTCCAAGATCATTAAGTGGATTTCACACACTCTGTCTAATGTGGCTATATCTTGCACCTTATCATCCATCTTTTCCTGGATGTGATTTGACCTCCACTCTGAGTATCCACACTACGTATGCCTGTTAGTCACAAAGCAGCTGCTGTGCAAAACAACATAGGAAAGACAGTGATGCACTAACAAAATAATTTACCAAGACACAAATACATAATTTATTGAAATACATTCCAATAAAACAGTGAGTGAGCTTCTAGACAGAGAAAAAAACATGTCACTCAGAGAAGCAGATGGTAGTTACATTATTGCAAGTAAAAGATAAATTACTTAGTCTTTTTATCATGGAATTCTTGTGTTGGCCCAAATCTGTGGGGTCAAGTGGAGCTCTTGGTACTGCTTCTAAGTGAGTTTTATAATATTCATGTTCTAAATACTTGCCAGTAAGGAGTTGAGTCTTTCTCTATCCCACCAGCCAGGTCCCAAATAATGACCTGGAGGTTTCTTATTAATTATGAAAGCTCAGCCAATATTTTTGGCTTGTTCCTAACTAGCTCTTACAACTTAAATTAACTCATACTTTTAAATCTCTGTTCTGCCCCATGTCATTACCTTTCTTCCATCTTGTACCTCCCGTTTCCTCTCCACTAGCAACTCTGCCTTTTCCTTCCCAGAGTCCTCTTTGTCCCCGGAGGTCCCACCTATACCACCTCCCTAGCTATTGGCCCTTCAGCTTTTTATTACACCAATCATAGCAATACATTTTCACAAGGCTACAAATATCCCACACTACACTGGTCTTTTGTGTAAAGTGCTGGGAGTGTTTAAGGGTTAGGCTCCAGATGTTGATATAAGGCATTTAGAGACACTAGGGAACGAGGCTCCAAATACTCATGTCTGGATTGTTGAAGTGTGGGGATTTTACTTTCATTTGTCTTTTCTGTGTTTAGAGTGGTGATCAGCTATCAAATTCACTGCTGTGGTATTGCAGTGATTCTATGCTAGTATCATGCATTTTATTCAATACTGGTCCCAAAGCATACAAACTGTCATGCTGGCAAATCTGGACATGCCATAGGACTGCTTTCTAGAAATGCAAATTGTGAAAACTCTCAGGAAGAATAAGTAAGATCTTGGGTTAAAATAAATCTTCCTTTTGTGTATCAAATAGTGGAGGGAGAAAAAGGAAACTCATGATAGTTTTGGTGTCATGCACACAAGGACGATAGTTCTGCCCACAGTGTGTGACAGGTGATTCTTCAAGATGGAATTAAATTATAGTATTTATCATTTTCTGAGATCCCAGGCTAAGACAGAGTCTGCAAGGATTAGACCTGTACAGCTATAATAATTATAGAAATCTTAACAGTTCACTCCCAACACATACTCATTTTCTCACATGCAATGTCAATTTAATCAACTAGTGATTGTCTTCAGTAGAGAGTTTAGGAAAAGTTGGCCCTGTCTTGCTCCCAAATACCAGCTGGCATTTGTGTCCTAAATTTAATGCTGTGAGTTCTATTTGGGCTAGAGAGAAAAGAATTCTCACTAATGATACCTTCTTGTCTGGAAAATTATTTCATTTAGAAATTCTAAAGCAAAAGAACAGTCATGAAGGATGGGCTCTACATTTAAATAAATAAGGGGTTATTTTGCTCCCAAAAGTTATCATTCCAATGACTGATCAGATCTCACACGTAGGCTTAAAGATGTCTGCCTTGGGTCATTACTAAATGACAGACTATGATAAACTGGATGACAGGAACAAGACAATGCGGTATTGTTTACACAGAAGATTGAGTAACTGGTTAGAGAAAGACAATCTCGAGTAGCTATTGTATGTACAACTAACAGATTTACTGAGGCTTTTAGAATCTCTTCAAGGCTCTTTTCCAGCCAGCTTCATTAACTTGAAGTAAATCAAATCATGCGGGAATCGGGCTCTGCCACAAAGAAACCAGGAAGAAGAATATGAAGAAAAACAGCCGTGAGATGATAAAGTTTAGAATCTTGGCATTTTTCATAAACCATTTTGTTAGAAGATTATTAAGTTACAATGCAGAAACAAACAAAGAAGGAAGTAAACATAAGTAAATTCCATCTTTTCACTTCAACTTCTCTTTATAATATCTATCTATCTATCTATCT
>LOEQ01003740.1:27362-43156 GCA_001685075.1 Bramus lutescens
GTCATGGCTTGGTGCCTACGTCTCTTCAAAATGAGTCACTAGTTAAGTCATTTCTAAGCTGGTCCTTCTCTCTCGGGGAATGGAGAGCGGCTGGGAAATGTGTAGAACAAGGAGACAGTTATTTCTAGGTTCTCATGCTTTGGTGTGCAAATGGGGCGCTAGATATTGGGCTGTGGAAGTGAACGTAGTGTAAGCAGAGCTGTGCTGTCCTTAAAACCTGCCTGCTCCTGAGCTCCCGGCTGGGCCAAGACTTTCCTATCCCTTGCTTCGCCTGCATGTGTAAAAATTTGTGGATGTACTTCCTTGCAGTAGGAGTACCTAGAACTTCTCCTGTGGCCTTTGTTTGGAGGAAATGAGGAGAAATGCTGGATCATTTCAGAGGACGCAAAATAAGCTAGCTCTCAGGCCATTAAGTATCATATATATGTTTATGTATTTGAACTGTAGCACTCTTAATAATAAAATATGAGAAGAAATCTAATTCTATCTGCTAGCAGTCTGGAGATAATAAAACATTTTAAAACACATGAATTCATTTTTAAGGAAGAGATATAAATCATAATTCCCTTTCTAGCAATAATATCACATGTTCTTAAAAGAGTAAAATACTACACAGAGGATCTGAAAAAAAAACTGAAAAGAAACTAGGCTACCATTCAGTTAACATGGAATTAAAAACAATATAATGACAAAAAATAAAATTAATACAAGAATGCTAGGAGCCAAGTCAATTCCAAAGTCAATATTCTGCTAAATTATAACCAAACACTCTGAGGTTTTAGCTTGTTTCTGTTACCTGAGTGAGGGACAGAAAGAAAAACAAAAAGCTAGGACCTCCGTAAATCAAGAATTTAATAGTAAATCATGACATAAACATATGCAGTACTGTTAGATGAGAAACAGAATGAATAAAAGGAGGAAGGACGGAGAACAGAAAGAAAATCTGTGTGAATGGAAAGGAAGGATTAGATAGATATATATCGTCAGGATCTGGGGTCCAGGAAGACAGGACTCCCATTTGAGGTTAGCTTACCTGGGCAGGTTGAAAGGATTTGAGAACAATTGAAAGAAAAAAAAGAAAAAAAAACAAGAAAAACCCAAGATTCTCAAGTTGGTATTTGCCCAAGGTGACCCATGGCAAAAATTTCAGCAGTAAGTATGACCAGTTCAGACATCTGAACACTCAACACGGCGATCCAAGAAATGGATGTTCACAGCTGATACCAAAGGACACCTAACTGGTATGTTGGAAGCTAAAAGACACAGAGACTTTCCTGAGAGGACAGTCTTATATGATAGGCAAATCTAATAGAAAATCCAAAACCCCTTTTCAAACAAGAACCACAGTATAAAAAAAAAAACCTACCAAGGTTGTTAGAAATGAAGTCAGTGGAGGAAAATGTATTTGATTTCTAAACACCAGGAAGAAACTGGTAGAAAAATAAAATATTATAAAGTATAACAAACAAATAAAGAACTTGGGAATCAATTTCTCCCACACTTAAGTGTCAAAACTCCAAAGTGGAGATGAAGATGGTCAGGAAAGATGGAGGAAATCACCATTTGTGTGTGCCCATGGAAAACATGCATTGTGTTTGTATGTCAAAGGCCACAGTTTGGGTGGGAGTCGCATACAGCACATCCAAGGTTGAATAACCTTGGTCAACATAGCTTTCCCATCTTGAAATCAAAACATTTTCATAAGACCTGAGTAGTTTTCCCGAGTTGGGAGGTCTCCACATTCTTCTCATGGGCAGTGTGTGTGTGGGGGCTAACCTTCTTAACATATTCTACAAATTTCAAGTCACTTAGCAAAAGTGATTGGGACACCAGCCAGTAAGGTGGATAAAGATCTGTCCTGTGTTCCCACTCATGCTGTGTTGGAGTGAATTCAGGACAAATTCAATGGTTACTTTTTTTCTCAGGCTGGGCAAATGAAGCCCTCAGACACCTCCCTCTGCTCTCAGAAACAAAATTACCGGCCACATGTTCCCGTAGACTTTTCTCTAACGGCATGGCAAACAAGATGGCCTCACTTAGCTTGGGCACTGTTCTCATGCAAGCTTGCTAATGTTCTTCTAGGCATTTGCCCTTTAGTTTCTGTTCCTTTAGCTTCTCTCAGGGTAAACACAAAATGTGCAACTGCCATTCTGCTGAATTCTCTGCGCTTCTAACTGCACATAACTTACTTTCTCAACAACACTTCCTTGTAGGGACAGTCCTACTTCATATAGGGGTGGCAGCTAAACTCTAGATCAGTGGTTCTCAACCTGCGCATTGCAACCCTTTGGGGATCGAATGACCGTTTCACAGGGGTCGCCTAAGACCACCAGACAACATAGATATTTACATTATGATGCATAATAGTAGCAAAATTAGAGTATGAAGTAGCAACGGAAATAATTTCATGGTTGGGGGTCACCACAACATGAGGAACTGTATTAAAGGGGCGCAGCATTAGGAAGGTTGAAACCCACTGCCCTACACCATCCACAGAAATGAGTTCCTATCTTATTAGGCTCCCTTAATCTATGAACTCTTTGAAGCTTTGCTTAGGTGCTCAAGGACATGGGGTTTGAACCATCAGTCCACAAAGGAACATTTGGTATTCACAGCTCTTCAAACTACAGCCTGTTCTCTAAGAGAGTGTAGTACTGACCACGAGTTTCAGTGTGCTGTGAACACACATTTAAAGTTGGCATATATTAGAAAATGTAATCAGAGAAGATAAAGCAGGAAGGATAAATACAATCTTCTGGACAGTCGCATGGAAGCCTTGCTCTAAGAGTTTCATGTAAAATGCTCCTTGTTACCACAAGCTGGGTAGAAGTTTCTCTAGTTTGTAAGCACAGAACTACAATAGAATTCCAAGAGCGTGACACGCAACATCCCACTTGCCTGCCCAGCAGGGACTTTAAGGTCACTGTAATAATGAATAGGCAAAGAATTAATAAGGAGTTGAGCCGATGAGCCTTCCTGTGTTGCAGCTGGGCACAAGAGCGCTCTGTTCATTGCCTGTAAACACGTTCCGGGCATGGCCACCACAGCTGTGCTAGGCACAGCTGCCCCTCAAAAGCACTGTAGAGATGGGAGCCTGCTTAAATCACTCTGCCCTCTTCTCCCATCAGACACACTTCCTTTTACATTGTCAGCGGCACAACAGCGACACTTGTGCTCTAGAGATGTCTAAGAATGAGACAGTTGTACCCAACACCATCTTCCTTCCCTGGCCATGCCCCCACTCCACATCCCCTTATCCTCCTGCCTCCCAGTACATTCTTTGCTCTTTTTTTTTCTTGTTTTCAATGACCTTTCCTTCCTGTCCACCCAGGCCTTTTGTGATGTGCCTCATCTCCGAGTATCATCACTTTTCTTCCTGGCCCTTGTACCCTGGGTTCAAATCTAGTTCTGAGGTTTATTAAGCATGATCCTGAATTACAAACTGAATTACTCTCTTCAGGCTGTAGTACCAAAGCTTACGATGCTCTGCTAGAGCTACTCCATTCAGCACTGGGTGAGTCTATAGAACATTCACTGTATAAATTGCTGTGCACAGTGGTTGGCCAGCATGACACCAGCTGATGCTACTGTGTGCACACTGTCATTCTAAGCAAGATAAGCTAATTATCCACTCTCCTCGTTGTATGGTCTATCCCATATGCTTTGCTTAAACATTTGCGGAGCTAATCTAAGGCATAATGTGTTAATCATGCAAAAACCTAGGAAAATACATCAGCTAAGATGTCAACATGCATCAGCACAAATCCTCACATGCTAATAACTTTATCTTAAGATATTAGGAATGACAAATACGCTGCATAAATTTAATAAAACCCTGTCTATTTGAAAGGGTTTGTTTTTCAAATTTTACTATTCTTAATTATGTGCATGTGTGTGTTTGTATGTGTGTGGTTGTAGGTATATACAAGGAAGTGAAGGTGGCTGGTCCACCAAGGCCAGACATGTCAGAATCCCCAGAGCTGGAATTAAAGGCAGTTGTTACCTACCTAGTATGGATTCCGGGAATCGAACCTGGCTCCTCTAGAAGAACTGCAAGTGCTTTAAACCACTGAGCCCTCTCTCCAGCCCCTGATCATTGCTTTGGACTCAGTTTTACCCAAACATGCATTCAGCTAGATACACGGCTTGTGCTTGCAATTGCAGTACTCTGTAGACTAAGGCAGGAGAGCTGCTGTGAGTAACAGGCTCATTTGAACTGCACAGTCACATCTGGCCAGCATGGGTTACATAGTAATCTTCAATTCCACCCATGCTACAGAGAGAGGATGTGTCAACAAAGCAACAAGAGCAGGAAAAACTACTGTGCTGATAGTAAAATGTTGTTCCCTGGCAATGACTTTGAACTTCTAACTGCAAACAGTATTCAGAGAAGACATTTATTATGTACTCTCTGATGTTAGCCATCAGTTGAAATTTACCTGAATCTTTATGCAGAAACATTCTCAGGGTATTTAATACTAGTTGAAATTTCTTTACTTCTACAATTTCCAAACTAGTATCTTCTTTAGGCAATTAGAATGGACTACACAGACATGACCAATAGGATAAACAGTGACTTACAGAACATAGATGCTACGGTTCTGGATTAGAGATGGAACAAAATCTATTTATAAACTAAAGAAAACAATAAATATTCATGTCATACCAGATAAAGATGCCCTTATACACATTAATACTCCATAAAATTAAACAAAAAAAATGGATCCTATCCTTACCTGAGTCTCCATTAGAAGAGTGAAGTCCTTCAGCCAAAAAGTATAGGGTAGAACATTAAGGGCTGGATTTGACAGATATATTTTGGATTAGAGGCAATGCAGCCCCCCCTTCTTTCTTCCGGCTTGTTTTTGCTTTTGTTTGTTTTTGCTTGCTTTGATAAAGAAAATTTTATGGGGTACATATTGTACCCATTCATTTACATAACAATAGTAAACAGAGTAAGCAATAAAGTAACTGTGTCTTATTATAGCAAACTTGGCCTACCAGGGTGAACAATATTCTCTCCGGAATGTTAAAGAAAGTCCTCACCCTGACCCCAAGATATCCATGGAGGCGGTGAGGTAATTTCATGACCCTCCACCTATGACACTTCTAGCTGTGTACCATTTTGGGAGAAGTAAGAAAATTTATTCTCATGTTTACTAGATTCTGGGATTCAGATCTGAAAACCCTTCAGAGTGTATTTGCTCCCCTCTGATTTCTGAATAAATTGAAAAGAGCATTGTTAATAGCTGTGCTCACAGAGACAGAGGCAGAACACACGGACTGCACAGATCTGCGCCAGGTCCATATATGATGGCTTTCTGTTTAATGTTTTCTTGGGATTCCTGAGTGTGCAAATGAGTGGATCTCAAATTCTCGTGTCTTCTCTTGGGATCTTTGCCTCCTGTGGGTCCAATGTGATAGCTTCTGTTTTATCTTATTCTATTTTAGTATGTCATGTTTGGTTGTTAACTCTCAGAAGCCTGTTCTTTACAAAGGAGAGAAAGAAAGGGCACACACCCAGGTGGGAGCAGAGATGGGGGGAAAGTGGGAGGAGTAAAGGAAGGGGAAACTGCCATCAGGATACATGATGTGAGAGAGGATTATTTTCAATAACAGGGGAAAATAGTTGTGCTCAGACAACAGTGTAAGCTGAGCCATTTCGTCACCCCAGTTCTGAAGTACCCTGCGTCTGAGAAGCTGCCAAGCCCAAAGGACAAGGCAGACAAAATCACACCAGTTTACTGTCCTTATCACTTACAGGATCCTGTGCCCTCCCTCCCGCACTGTCCTGTGGGTGCCAGATCTAGTTTATACACCACTGCACATGTGCAAAACTTACTTCTTAATCCTTTCTCCGAAGGAAGCGACTTCCTCCAAGATGTTCTGGACAGTAGAAACAATATCCTGTACCATATAGATTCTCTCAATTAATCCCTTTTTCTCAGATTCCTAGGAAACATAAAAAGCAAGATGGAAATTATCTACTTAAAACCAAAACAAAACAGTTATTCATAGAGAGCAGCCACAGTTTCCAAAACTGATTATTGGTTCCAGATATAAAGGCCAGCTAGTCCCCACTCCCGCTGTGAGCTCCAGCCAGCTCTTAGGATCCAGAGATGACAAGAGAGGGTCGCTGTGACCAGAGACTTCAGGTCCCTGCAGAGAATTCTACAACCACTTTAGCATGGCCAGCTGGTGTCCCCTCTGTCCTTAGGGTATCTAAAGTACACCAAAGCCCTCCTCTATGACAGTGCTGCAGACATGCACCACAGTAAGAGAGGCCCCTTTGGAGGGACACACAATGCATTTCTGAGAACTGTGCCTGCTTATGCAAACTCTTGCATTTTAACCATGTTTCTAACACAGTGCAGACTTCCAGAAAACTTCTGTTGTCCTTGGGCAACTGTGCCAGAAACAGAGCCATGTCAGAGACCTGTTATATAGGCAGCTGGACTGCATAGGCCTATTATCACTGCTGTACTGTGAGTCCTTCATGAAGCTGGAATACTCCATAAGCTTATCTTGCTCAGTTTTTAATTCTTTATGCAAAATGGAATTCTGTGGTCTGACTGTCACCTCTAACTTGTATATAGAAGATCGTCAATATATTTTACTATGCTCAGAAGCTGTAACAATATAAATACAATTTAATGATCACTCAAATGCCCAAGGAAGGGAAATTTCTACATTGATATTTGTACACTATTTTTTGGCTTAAGTTCTTCTCTTCTTATATACAGGTCTCTAGAAAACTTTTTTTTTCATTGAGAATGTTACTCGGGTTAGGGCTATGATAAACCACCATGTAGGTGATCAGCAGGGGAACACTCCTAGGATATTCTCTATGCTACAAAGAAAGAAAGAAAGAAAAACAAACTCATTTTAATCTTCCATTTCTGCCTCATTTAAACAGAAGGAGGAAGCAAGCACCCTGTGTGACTGTTGTAGGTAAATACACCAATAGGGCAGGTATGTACAATCCACTCACTTTTTACAGTAGTCTGTACGCCACCATTTGCTGCAGAATGAAACGAGGTTGTTGCTTCTTCTTGCAATGGAAAGTGTGGGACAGTTTCACTTTCTACCTTAATTTTGGCTCTTTTCCCACTTACTACCATTCTTTAAGCAGTTTGTGCTGAAAGTCAGAACTGCTGCTAAGGCAACCTCATTCATACTCAGCAACCCACAATGGCCTCAGAATAGGCACAGTAGTCAAAACCCATCTCTGTCTGCTGCAGAAGGCCCAAGTTTACAAAGGAACATTTCAAGGCTCTGGAGAGCTTGACCCAAAGGGCAAAGGAGCTCCCCTTTGCAGCAGCATTGACTTTAGGACAAAATAGTTTCTTACAAAATGACTCCAATTTCTGTGGGGCTCAATTTCCTAAGAAACTTCCCAGTTTTATTGCTTGATTTTTTTCCTTACTACAAAACAACCAAAATGTAAGGTTCTGTTTAGGAAGGAAGTGTTAATTAGCACACCAGACTAATGAACAATTGTGACAGCACCCTTTCAGTTTTCAAATGAATTTGACGTTTTGCTATGAGTATTCGCTGTCCATGGATAAGACTCAGACTTTGCATATTGTTTTATGAGTCAGAATAATGAAAATCCTGCATTTTCATTTTGATCTTAGTAACCAAATTATAAATGATTTCATTTTATTTTCATAATGTATAGTTTCAACTCAAAAATATATAGTATGTATACATTAAAAGGAAAAAAGTCTTCATGGTGATAATGTGAGTATTTCAAAGTGACACATGAAAAATGGTCATTTACGGTCCAAAACTCTCAAATGCACTCACTTTATCTGTGGCTCTACTTTCATTTTCTATCATCATGTCACAGGATATACATTCTAAGAGGTTTCATCTTCTCATTTCTAAGATCCATAAAGATGTTATTAGCTACCTTCAGAGGTGAACTTCACAGCCATTAAATTGTCATCTTAATTGACACCTCTGCCAATAAAATTGAGGCTTTCTCAACAAGAGCTTCAGTACCCTGAAAACTCACAAGCATTACAGGTGGTACATAGTCTCATTTCAGTACCGTAATATCAAATTTATACACCCAGAGTATATTTCATACCCATTGCTATGAGCTTTGTCTCTTAAGTATTTGTAAAGAAAGTGACTCCCATAAGATATATGCTTCTCTGACTTTTTCATAGAATTTGTTTTGAATGACAAATGGATTCACTATTTTCCCCCATTTCTAGATATATTTTATCTTCAAATATTTTATCATAGTTTGTATTAGAGCATGGCTACCAAGAGCTTGACCATTTTCTCTTCTCCATGATGTAGCCAGAAAGCCCCACCAAAGGTATCAGTCTTTCCCGCTACCAGGATCATGAACAACATAGGCCTTTTCATAAAGAACTTACCATAGCCCTGGATATTTTATTATAAAAATACCAAGCAATCTAAAATATAGCCAGCATACCAACAACTACCTTTAGGAGTTTATTGTCACACCCTGTCTATTTATTAACTATATACCTCTGTATCATTCTTATTTAAATACCAAAGTACATTATCCAAGTTTTTTGAAGTGCAGAATTACTCAATATAATAGATGAAATAAAACCTTCTATTCCTGTGTTTAAGCTATTTTTTCAACATCTTATCGATGGCATGGATAAAATTCTGAATATAACAACATATATTTACTCTATAACTTCTTAGGCCTCCTGCTAACCATTCTGAATTGGCAGTTGGGAGATTTTATGTATTTTATAGCCCTGGTGACAGTCATGGCATGGTGGGCTTGCATAACCAGTGGATAATGAGGCAGAGGAATGGGGTGGGTTTCTACCAGTCCCTGAGACAACAAAGGTCTGGCATATTGTTCTTCCAGTGATCATTCACAGCCTTACCTTGAGGGATAGTTACAGCCCCTGGAAAGAGTCAGGGATTGATAATTTCTGTTTTTCTTCTAGGTTTAATCTACTGTTTGTCTTTGAGAAGTTTACTACCCAAACATGCATTTCAAACGATACTAATAATGACTGTTGAAAAAAATCTAAAATATGTAAGCAACTTGCTCCATATTGTTTTAATGTAAATATTAAATACAATGTTTATATCTAAAATGGAGGATATTAATGAATGGAAGCTTTTTTTGGGAAAACAGGAACATATGATATGTTGTTTTCCTCTGAAATTTATTGGTATAGAAAGGGGTCAGGTCTTCCCATTCACTGAGATGGGGTGCATGTCTTCATGCATTCCCATACCCTCTACAGAATCCCTGCACAAGGCGTTTGATGTTCATATATGACACAGGGTATGTCCATCTGAAGGATGCATCTTCACAGTTCGGGTCAACGACACCTTCTATTGTCTGAATGAGTCTGGTAGTCTTTTGAAATGTTCCTCTGTGTTGATCAAGGCATACTAGCCTCTACCCTACAATAAGGTGGTATTTATATTTTCATAGTTATATATGTGATTAGCATCATCCACCCCCTCCAATTGTGCTGTTCCCTGGTGGAACTTATTATATCAGCATATAAGACCAGTGTAAACTATCTGACTACATTCTCAGGATCCACAAGATTGCAGCAGGGACTCCTCAGGGTTAAGGTGCTTTCTTGGTGGAGAAACGAGTGGATCCAGAGAAAGGGCAGAACCTCTGGCACACCATCATGTCAAAGTACTATTGACACCGACCTCAGAAACTGACAAGTGCACAGACATCAAGCAAAACTCTAGGCATCATAAATGCATGAAAATGAAAAGTCAAATTCAAATTCCATGGGATTAGAGAAGGCTCCTCAGGGTTCCTGTCTACACTGAGTGCTGCCTGTCTGCTTACATCATGCCATGTTTCTACCCTTTAGTCATCCAGTAACACACCTACTTGTTTCCTGCAAGTCTGAAGCTATCTTTGAAGTCACTAATCTGTCAATGAGCATCTCACACAGCTACCAGCACTAGTCCTATTTCCAAGAAGCTGGAGTCTGGAGACAGTAAGGAATTTGTCTGTTTACAAACAAGTGCAGATGGACTTAAACCAGGGCTGGTAACTGCTAAGAACGTGTTACTCCATAGAAGAAGTGTCATATCTTTTGGGTGGCCTTTCTTTTTTTAATAAAATCATTTATTCATTCATTCATTCATTCATTCATTCATTCATTCATTCATTTGTCCTACTTTCCGGCTGCAGTTTCCCCTCTGTCCTCTAATCTCTGTTCCCTCCCTGCAGAGCCCCTTCTGGTCCCATTCAATACACTACTCCATTTCTGTTTTGGAAAGATCAGGTCTCCATGATTATCAACAAAATGTGGCATATCAAGCTAAAAAGACTAAGCACCTCCCCACGTATTAAGGCTGGGCAAGACAACCCAGTATAAGTAGGGTCCCAAAAGCCAGTAAAAGACTCGGTAACATCCTTTGTTCCCACTGTCAGGAGTCCCACAAAAGGACCAAGCTACACAACTGTAGCATATATACAAGTGGCCTTTTTAAAAGTATCCATTTATCTGATATTTGTTCTTTCTGCCATTTGCTCTCTCTGCACCTATGGATTTCTGTTCCCTCTATTCAATACATCATTCTGAGAAACTGGCTCTTGCTAAGTCTGCCTTTCTTGCATTTTCCCTGGAATTTTCTTGGGCAGCTTTCAGGAGAATACGTATGATTTGATGCCATTTGAAAATATTTTTGGAGAAGTTTTCATTCCATTTTCATCTAAGAAGCTGATAGGTAATCAATGACTTTATATCAGTAGATGAATAATTAGATAAAATGTAAACTAATGCTCCTAAGACATATGAACTCAATAGACCTTCACAGTCTGGAAATCCACTAATCTTTATAGTAGCCAACATTTTGCTCACTTGCTACACTGCAAAATTATGTCCAATAAGGTATATCAATTTTATGGCTTTAAAAGTAATATCTATCCATATAACAATGCACACAAAACCTTCAGTATTATTTGGATTTTTAGGAAAACAAACGTGTATCTCTGAATAACCATCTATGGAGTTGGGGAGAAGTGGGTGCTTCTCTGGTCCTGCCATGGTTGATTTTTGCTGTACATTAACTAACTTGGATTGCTATGACAGAATGCATCAGCTGAGTGCTTTGTATCATAAACAGGCTATTTGGCTCACAGTTCCATGGCTGGAAGATTCTAACAGCATGGTACCAGCATTCTGGTGAGCGTCCTCTGGCAGTATCACAGCATTACAGAGAAACAGAAAAGGGAATGGACTTTCGCAAAAGGGGCCAAGCATGCAAGGTGCTCTCACTTTGTAATAATCCCTTTCAGGGGCAAATGCTTCCTTCTGCAAGACCAGCACTAATCCTCGCCTTTGGTCTGGTGCCTGACGTAGTTACAGCTCATTAGCCTTGCTTCTACTCCAGCCCCAAAGGACCAGAACCCAAACCCCAAGGAATCAAAGATTCACTACAGCGAACACACGATGAAATTTGCCACAGAGTCTTGGTTGTGGTTCTGAAAACTGAAACTCACATCAACGTGGTCATGACTACACTGGGAGGCCGGGCTTAGAAGTCTTAGCTGCTTTTCTATGGCTGTGACAAAACACCATGAAAAAGAAAGGGCATATGTCTTACAGTTTATAGTCCATCACATTGGAAAGCCAGGGTAGGAACTCGAGGCCGGAATGGAAGCAGACACCATGGAAAGACACCACTTATGGCTTAGTCAACCTGCTTTCCTATACATCTGAGGACTAAAACCCAAGAATGGCACCACCTCCAGTGGGCTGGATCCTCCCACAACAACCATTCATCAGGAGGTGCCCCACAACCTTGTCTACAGACCAATCTTATGGGCATATTGTCTCAATTAAGATCTCCTTTTCCCAGATAAGCCTTGTTTGCATAATGTTGACAAAAACCAACCTGGAAAGAAACTTTATCACATATGTAAATTGCCCAAAACAATAATTAACATGAACCCCTTCCCTTCTATAGGCGAAAAGACAAAAGATGAACAGCCTTTTGTCTAGCTTCGAGAATACTGGGGTGGATTTAGGTTTCTTAAGAAAGGCTGTTCTGGAACAAGTCTGTTCATGTCGCCCCGATGCTCTGAGAGATCGTCTAGCAGCTAGATGTGCATCCCGCTGGCTTTATTTACACATCTCAGATTGAACCAGGGAATGTGGTGATAACAGTTTAGCAGACACAACATTGCATCTGGCGCTGACACCACACGGCCCGTGAAGAGTAAGAGTGATTCATTCAGAAAGACAGACAGAGGCTGCGCGCCTCTAGCCCTCTTGCCACAGAGGCTCCCGACTCATACAGAGAAGTGTGTTCAGAAAAATAGTGATGACCGCTGGCGTGGCTGCACAAGTGAACAAGATGATTGCAACTGACCGCATAGCCACAGCAGGTCTTCTCTCTGATTATAAACCTGTAAAAGGATAGAGGCCTAAGTGAAATCCTCATGACTGAGGGTTTCCTTGATGTGCGAGCACCTGTCGTCCATAGCAGTGTAGGCAAAAAAAAAAAAAGACTTCAAATCCAGAATCCAATTTTACAAGGTTTCTTTTTTGTCATATGCATGCACGTGGTACGCATGTTTGTGTGCATGTTCCCACATGTGCGTATGTGGGGAGGGCATATGAAAGCAGAGGCCAGAGGCTGATGTCATTGACTTTATCATTCTCTATCCTATGCATTAGGCAGGCTTTCTCAATTGAGCCCAATACTTGCTGGTGGCCAGTTTGTTCTTATGATCCAGTCTCTATCCCCATGTGGAGGGAGCATTATAAGAGGGTAGCCATACCCTTCTGTTGTCATATGGGGGCTGGGGATTTGAACTCCTCATCCATGAGTAATCAGTGACCATAGCCACTACTACCCATGGCTCCAGCACACCAGTTCCTGCTCTGATTTGTGTAAAGCGCTGTTAGAATGAGTGACGATGCTGACAGTAAGCCAAAAACACGGCGAGCTCCAACTCTTAAAGGTGCTTATCCTGTAAAGCTGAATGCAAAATCAGCATCTTTTAATTGTGCATTTTTTTATAAGGGCATCAGAAGGTTTGAGTCTTTGGCTGAGTTTTGAAGAGAGTTGAACTTAGGATCAATAATGTACCCATGCCATAACATAGCTGCTCACTCTTTTAAAGCTAGCAAAATACCAGGAGTGCATCATGTGAGTTTTCCTTCCTTAAGGCCTTGCTGCCTGCCCTGTGTCTCCAGTGAACACAGCTCTGTAGGGGCAATGAAGGGCTTGGAGCCTCTGGGAGAGAATTAACACCACCAGAATGAATTTACAACATAGAATTAATTATATAATCAGTGTGTTACTTTAAATCTTTCCTGCTTGTTCTGATTTAGAAAAATCCTTTATTTCTCTATTAATTATCTACGCAAAACCAGGGAGCTATCCCTGAAAATTGACCCTGTCAAAAAAAAAAAAGACTTTTGACATGCTTAAAAATCAAGTGGTGTTTGTCAAAGAATGCTTACTATCCCCAAAGGATCAAGGCAAAATTTTTATCTCAAGATCCTCCCAGCTAATGTCAGGCACCCAGATGAAAGACGTGAAGCTGGGACTTTAGACAAGAGAAAAGCATTGTCTGTTTGAATTCATTTACTATTAGAAGCCTGTAATTTCAAAATGTGAATGATCATCATTAGAAATTGATTGAGTGGAATTTAGTATGGAAAAAATCTTAATATCTGTGCTAATGAGGATCAGGAAGCAGCATTTCTGCTACATGGGATTAAAAATTGTTCTCTGGGAACCCTAGCTTCACAAACGAGGGACTGAGTTCAGATTTAGCCACGTGAGGCATGTTCATGTGCACAGGTAGACTCAATATCATGCTGTATGTTATTAAAACTGAGGGGGGCTAGAAGCCCACGGGCAAGCTCACTTGGAGCACACAACTGTGAAAACCAAAATGATCTTGTTTCAAACCGAGTAGAAGGCAAGGTTGTTCTCTGATGTTTATAAATGTCTTGTGGCGATACATCAGAGTCATACTCATAAACATGCATGCACAAAGGTAGTATTAGATTTATCTATTCTTATTTTATATGTAGGGTGTTTTACCCACATCTATGTCTGTGCACCACATCAGAATCTCCTGTACCAGAGTTACATACAGGCACTGCAAACTGTCGTGTGGATGCAGGGATTGATAACACAGGGGCTTCTGAAAGAAAAAGTGGTGCTCTTAACCACTGAGCCATTTCCTGTTGCAAGGGAGAGAGAGGGTCACTTGTTCGTCCCGGCCACCCAGCTAGCTTAGCCCCAAAATAAGCACACAGAAACTGTGTTCATTAAATCACTGCTTGGCCTATTAGCTCTAACATCTTATTGGCTAACTCTTACACCTTGATTTAGCCCATTTCTATTAATCTATGTATCACCCCGTGGCAGTGGTTTACCAGGAAAGATTCGACATGCCTGATTCTGGTGGCTCCATGGTGTCTCTCCTTGACTCTGCTTTCTTCCTCCCAGAATTCAGTACTGTCTTCCCTGACTACTTAAGTTCTGCCCTATCAACTAGGCCAAGGCAGTTTCTTTATTCATTAACCAATGAAAGCAACACATGAACAGATGAACCTCCTGCACCAATCTCTCCAGCCCCAAAGATTATGTTTTAATAGGAGGAGAAGGCAATGTATGCTCTTTCTATAAAGTGCTTTGTTTCAAGTACATTTTCATCTTTGAGAAATGAACACGAAGCTGTTCGAGTTTGAATCAATAGCAATTCTTTCCCGCTTCATTCTGCTTTAACCATCTGATCTCGAGAAAGCGCTCTGCCTCCGGTGTTTATGGACATGTGCTTTCACCTGAAACAGGAGTCTGGTCGGGTGTAAAGTGAAAGGATGGGAAAAGGAAAGAGCACAATCCCCAACATCCTGAGAAAGATACTGGAAACACACAGCTCGGAGGGAGGCAGTGGTCCCTCACTTTGGGGTCTCAAAGGCTAGGTGGACTAATGGTTCCCTAACAACGTCTCTGGGCCAGCTGACAAATATATGTTGCCACAAAGCAAAGAGGACCCATGGCTTCTGGAGCTGGAGCTCCTGCCAGATAGAATGCACAATCAATAGTGGTTTCTGGTTTTGCTGCATGGATCCTTTAACTTCCTCCGAGGAAGGGGACTACTGGGCAAGATGTTCATCTGATTAAGAACAGTAAAAAGTAGAGCCAGGACTAAGGCTCAGTCAACAGGTACTTGTCATCCTAGTATGAGAATGTTGGATTGGGACCCGAAACAATCCTAAAAGGCCAGGTATGACAGCACTCATTGGAAAGGATTTAGCAAGGTGAGACAGGCAGAAAGATCCCTGAAGCTCATTGGTCGGCCCACCTAGCTGAATTGATGAGCTTCAGGTACAGTAAAAAATCTTGTCTCAGAAAGTAAAAGATGAGAGTGGGTAGAAAAGACAGCTGATGATGACCTCTGACCTCCACACTCATGTGTGCACACACCCACAAGAGTAAGTACATCATACCCATACAGAGCGATTTAAAAAGCTAAAGATAATTCTTATACACGAAAACTCCTCCCAAACATCAGCTCCTATTAGCAGGCCTGATTCCCTCAACATTTCCTCCCAATTGCCTCAACTGCGCCCAAACTTTGTGCAAGGGTGACTCGTCGAACTCTGGTTTCCGTGGGAGCACCTGTGTGACCATAACCTTTCTGTTCACAGGGATTCCGTGTCAGAGAAAAACTCAGCAAATGCTGCTGCTGTTGCTTCTGTGTGGGAAGAAAGAAAGGGAGGAAGGAAAGGGAAGGGAAGGGAAGGGAAGGAAAGGAAAGGAAAGGAAAGGAAAGG
>LOEQ01003740.1:52378-80853 GCA_001685075.1 Bramus lutescens
AGAGAAGAGAAGAGAAGAGAAGAGAAGAGAAGAGAAGAGAAGAGAAGAGAAGAGAGAAGAGAAGAAGAGATGAGAAGAGAAGAGAGAAGAGAAGAGAGAAGAGAAGAAGAGATGAGAAGAGAAGAGAAGAGAAGAGAAGAGAAGAGAAGAGAAGAGAAGAGAAGAGAAGAGAAAAGAGAAGAGTACCATAAGTTCCTACAATCAGGTGGGTGCAGGAGCAGGGGAAGAATATTCATCACTAGAAAACCATTTTTTCAAAGGGCTATTTTTCAACATGAAGACTTCTTTCTATATAACCACGGAGGTCAGACATCTTTTTTAGTACTGTTCCAGCAGCTTAAAGCAATCTTCTGCATTATGACTGATATAAGAAGTGGTTTGGGGATGACCAGAGAGTTCTACTCTATACCTCCAAATTTCTGAGCAGTCACCAATGTAATTTCCCTCAGGCTGGTGCTTCCTTGCCTTTGTTAATCCTCATGACTGTCATCTGTTGGTCTGTCTGACACTCTCTGACTATGTAGGGGGTTAACTTATTCATCCCTCATAAAATCCAATAGATACATCGGAACGCAGCGAGGACAGGTTAGCGGGGATAAACACATCACATCTGGGAATGTTAGGAGTCCTCATTTTGAGACATGATTTCGGCAGTTTGTCTCTGTGACTTTGAGTCCACCACTCCGCTGCTCTAAACCTTCATCTCACTAGGCATGACAAAATGAAAGTGGAAGTCCCCACGTCATTCACAGTGGTCTTTTAAGCAACGAGTTTGAAGATGGTTTTGAAGGCAAAAAGTTCTTAACAATGCAAATTCATATTTCTACCCATAAAAAGATATTTATGCACATCTGTACACATAAATTTATGCACAGCAAATATGTGCATTTGTGCACATAGGATAAAGAAGATCTCATATACACGGGTGGCAAAATAAAATCTGGCTAAACATTGCACCAATGTGAGTTGATAGCATTTACTGTTACAGATGTTTCCCTATTAGAGATGTTTCTCTAACTCCTGATCATATAAAATCCAGTTCACAAATACACATAAACTTTAAATCCATTTTTTTGTTAGTTGGTTCTTCTATTTCACCAATACATGATTGTGACCACTAGGAGATAATCAAAATTACAAGAGAACTTTGAAATTTCTTGAGATTTTTGTCTCTGCCACATACTCATTTTTCTGCCTTTCCTCCACGCTAAATGAAACCAGGGAAGCCTTTCAATGTCTATTCTTTCAAATATTGTCTTTAAAAATGAGAATATAAAACCATGTGACAATGGTTTGCATTGGAATCATGAAAAAATCATGTCTAGATGACGGTTCTGGAAAGAAATTTACTGGGCACTGAAACTTTAGAGTTTTTGATTCTAAAAGCTGTTTCTTAGATCAGAAATATCAAGAGTTGTTTCTAAAGCTAGTTACTAAAGACATGTACATGTTCACTTAGAACAGAAAAAAAAAATACCCCCTGGGCTGAGAGGTGGATGAGAGCCGGGAGGACAGAGAAGCAGGAGGCACCAAGGAATTTTCTTCAGAAGTGACCATGTGCCCTTCCACATAAGGGGATTTTGAGGGCCAATGGAAGAAATCACAGCCCTTGGGAGTAGAGGGCAGGAGCTATTCCCACCCACTTGCTGAGTACCCTGGAACTTGGTAATCCCTGGATAATCTTCAAAAGGACCAATGGCCTAACCCAGCTGTCCAGAAAGTGCTACAGTATGCTGCAGAGGCCCAAGAAACCGCCATAGATTTTCCTCTAGTGTTTAGAATGTAATTCCCAGGTTCTTTATGCGAAACCAGATAGACGTACAGATTTCTAGGGAGGCAATGACAAGCAAGATCCAGAGGGCTCCTCTCATATCGAGAACATCAGCTGAGATGTGGGACTATGAGTCCCCAGGAAAGGAAGATTCCAGAATACATGAGATCTTCTGGAGGCTGTACGTGTATCTCATTCTTCATGTCTCAAACAGTAGACTGGAACATGACTTAGTCACGGGGCAGGTCCTGCAGCTCTCTGAGTCCTCAGCATGGAGTTGGAGGAACTCCGGGAAGCTTTGCTTACCTGGCTGTCCTGAGTACCGCTGGCCTTTCCTTTCATGGGTCTGAGGAAGTTGTACAGAAAGATCAGCAACAACGCCAGAGGGATCATGTAGAGTTCAAAATTCCAGACAGTGACCAAAAACACCTGCCGGGAAAACAAAGAGGAAGCCCATCATGACTCTTAGATCAGAGGATGGGAATTTCATGTTGTTGATTCACTGACAGAGTGAGAGTAAGTTTAGGGATTGCTCAAAAAAGGTGAAAGCGCAAACGGCTGTAGCCACCATGGTAATCAGTGCAGCAGGTCCTAAAATACCTAGAAACAGATCAACTATATGACCAAGCTATACCATTACTGGCGTTTACTCAAAGGGTTGTATTTCCTGTTATAGAGACACATACTCAGCCATGCTCATAGCTGGTCTATTCACAGTAGATGACCCATGAAAATAACCTAGCTGTTGCTTAACTGGTGAATAGATAATGAAAATGTGCTGCCTAGACACAATTAATTAATTCAGCCATAAAGATAAATGGAGTTATGAAATGTGCAGGTGAATAAACAGAATTGGGAAATACACTAAGTGACATAGCTGGATATAGAAGGTCAAAGATGCTAGATGTGCTCACAAAATAATTAGATATAACTTCTGATGTGATACAAGATATGCATGTACCTGGACCAATCACTCTCAGCCTGGAGACATGTATCCTTTGCTGTGGCTGGACGAGAGTTTCAGGCCCTAAGCTGCAGAAGTGGGTGAGAAACACAGGCAAGTGACAGGATGCTACCTCCAAGGACACAAAGCATGAGAGCACAGGACTGCCCTCTTGGGGAAATTACTACAAAACGTGAGACACACTGTCACACATAGTCTACCAGATGAGTCAGATGATCTATATATATATCAGCTTCAAGTGTGCGGAAAAAATTCAAGTAAGACTATTTCGTCATAAATATAAAATCTTCCTAACAAAAAACAATAATGTTTAAATGCTGAAGACACATTTTACCTAAAATTTAAAATTTTTACATCTATAAAATATCACTTAATTCTTTTAGTTTTGGTTATTCCACATGATTTTTTTTTAAATCTGGTTATAATTTCATGCAAAATATCTAATTTGAATATATTCATTTTTAAAATCAGCAACCTTGTGGAAGTTTTTCTTGTTGATTCAAATAGTATTTTGTTTAATTAATCTGGGATTTCTAAAATATATTCACATGTGTTGGGGACTGCAGCCCCCTGGCCCCTTGACTTTCTTTGCTTGCCTCAGACCCTTTGCCTGCTGGAGTGAACTGAGCAAAACAACTTGTTTGCTTTTGCCTTCAGCTGCTTTGAGCCAAGACCCTGATGGCAGGGGAGTGGTTTCTGGTGAGGACTGCAGCTGAGATCCCGAGAGCTGGAGCGTCGCTATCAGTTAAGGATCCCTATATAAGCTTCCCTGGAGCACAATAAACTTGGCATTCTTGTATCAAAGATGACCCATGTCCCCATGTCTCTGTGTGCGTAAATTTTAAGTCTCCAGCTTAGTTCCGGCTAGTGTACTGTCCCATAGTGCAGGCACTACACATATGAACTATGTATAAGAAATTTGTTCTGTTTCTTCCTTCCTTGTGTTTGTAACTTGGTTTTTCTTGCTTAATTTCATTGCTCCTACATAAATAGATATTATTAGGAGAGATAATATTGCCAAATTCCAACTGTAATGAAAATTGTCCTGTTTTTTTCATTCCTCTACCATTAAGCATGGTGTTTGCTTTTAGTTTCCACTGCATAAATAATATCATATTAAGAATATGCACAAATCTATTTAGATTTAATATGGGAAATTTCATAGAGGTACTCCCCTTATTATTGCTCATATCCCTCAGATGTTCTAAAAGCACTCCTTTGCATCTGCTTCAAATTTAATGAAACATTTTTAAACAATAAGGTTTCCATTCATTCTAATAAGGGCTTATTTCAGGAGTGTTATTTAGTAAATCAGTAATGGATGGTGGCTAATTGGTAGCTTTTGGTTTGTTTACTTTTCATTTTTGGCATCTTCTGGAGAAGAATTTTATCTTTCTCATTTTAACACCTTCATAGGATATATTTAACCTAAACAAGAGTTTGAAATAATCTATTCTTTTGGGGAAACATCTTCACTGAAGCCTAACTGTCTTTTAATATATATTGTTGTACTGAATTCATAAAGACAAAAAAAGAAGCTTTACATTGATTCCAATGACATATAATGCTTGGTTTTTTTGTGTCATTTTCAAATTTTGGAATTAGGCTATTGTGATATCACATAAGCATTCTTCAACACCTTATGACACATGTTATAGTTTATTTAACTAGATATTTTAAGATGACAAATAACACACAAAACCCTTCAAGTGTTAAGATTTATTGTCATTTTTATGTGCCTTACTATGTCTCCTTTACAAATCCAAGATACTTCAGGCAGTTGTTCCCTCTGCTAACATTCTTCTCTGCTATATTCTTCCCCTCTCCAAAGCAACGGTAAGTCTTTCTCAACTGAGGACCCTTTGGGATCATTAGAAACTACACAGACATTATTGATATGTGTAAAGATGCATATTTAGTTAAATACTTAGAAACCCATGCATTATGACAGTATTTTATTCAACAGTCTTCAGTCTCTTACTGGTCAATGTCTAAAACAAATACATTCATTTTACCCAGTATAGTTCCCCACTCAAATGGCTGTTCTTAATGTGTTATGTTTTAGAATCTTATCTATGCAATCTTTGATTGAAACTATGACTTTTTTCCCTTATATGGTCAAACATAACCTCAGGGTTTGCTCCTTCAACATTCAATGTTCTGCTACAGGAATCCTATTTCACCCTGAAATGACAAATCTATTTTAAAGTGATAATTGCATGTATATGATCTTTATTTATTTTCAATATTTTATAGATAGAAACAACTGTCAAATTTAATTTTGTCTCCAGGAGATACTTTTAGAAACTGAATTAATATACATACAAATCCACACCTTTCTTTTAAATCTACATCGTCACTTCCATCTCAAACCTGCTGATGAAATTTCATCAGCCACTCAACTGAAACAGTTGTTAGACAATTATTCCTCAGAAACATGTGACTATAAATGTTTGCTTACACATCTCTGTGGGGAAGGACATCATACAGATTTTTAAAAAAGTTTCCATATTTATTTTATTTCCCACTCCAGGGTTTTATTTGGAGTGGTGTTTAAAAAATATATTTAAAAACCCCATAAACTCTAATAATGACAAGTTTTTTCTTCAGAACTGAGTGTGATCTGGGTCCTTTGAGTGTTTTCTCAAATTTGATCCAAGAACTACTTCAGTCACAGTGGTGGCTCCAGTAATTACACTTCAAAAATGGTAGACAAAGTTAAACGTAAAACAACATTTAAAACACATATGTCTCTTCAAAGCAAGGCATATAACATCATCTATCACAAAGTTTATAATGCATTTAAATAGAAACATGAAAACTCAAATACAAGGGAGGGTAGGCAGGTCAACTGAGGCAAAAAGCAGTGTTTAGATGGATCACATCAGCATGCAATTCTGATCCTACAGTGATTACCAAAAGTTGAGGGAAGACAAAATTTACACAAACATAGACTGATTTCTAGTATGTATAATATATTTTCTCTATCTCTCTCCCTCCCTTCCTCCTTTCCTCCCCTTACCCTGTCTTTCTATTTCTCTGATACATAAATTCAAAAATAAATTATAAAAATAAGTTGATAAATTTAAATGCAAATGTAAAAGACAAGAAAGGGGAAACTACAAAAAATGGGAAACAAATTAAATACTCATTTATATCCAAAATACAATAATTACACTAAATGTAAATGTACTAAACACTAAAACATAAATGGCAGAGATGAAAAATAACTCTATGGAAAAAATCAGTAACAACCAAAGAGGAAATTTATAGCAAAATAAAGATGAACACAACTGAAAATAAATTGGCTTGATGATCAAATTAAGGCATTTCTACTGAAGAAATGTGAGGTGCAAATGATTTATTTGAATTTTTTACTCAATATTTAAAGAAGAAACATTAGAGTAGAATGAAACCTGCACAAGTTATTTTAAGAACTTGTTAGCACTGTGATACACAAACCTGAAAAAATTATTACAAAAAGAAATCACAATCAGATGGCCAACATAAACATAGATACAAAATTCCTCAGCCTTAACATATAAAATCAAGGAATATATGGAATACTATATGGAACAGATACTAAAATTAAGGCCAAGTAGAATATATACAAAAAAACTTCTGTGGTATAATATACAAAATACAATGTAAATTATTTTGACAGAATAAAAGAGGAAAGATATTTCATTATTTTAATAGATAAAATAAAGTTTTAGACAAAAATTCAATGTCCATCTGTTCTTATAAAAACATGTACGAGAAGAATTTCACCAATCTGGTAAGAGACTTCAACAAAAATCTTACAGATATTATATTTAATTATTCTTGAAAGGGTTTGGACATAAAACACACCAGCTTGAGTCTTCTCTCAGCCCCACAGCAAACTGATTGCAGGACCCTCTCTTTCTACCCTATCACCAGTGCCAGTGGGCTTGGCCAAATCCCACAGTGGATCCAGAGTTTCCCCTTCTTTCTATTCCTTTGTGTCAGGGGAAAATATCTAGGAATCCTTTCTATTTGGGACCCCCAGTGACCACACCAGGCTTGGTCTCAGGTAGGTGATTTTCTCTCCCCTTCCTCTCCTCCAGATAGTCTCCTGGTCTCACCTTCAGCACTATAATAGTTTGTTTATAGGGGCCCCTCCTCACACCCAACCATCTCTGACTCTTTTGCTAGATTTTGGGACCCAGTTCCTCATACTGAGTTGCCTTGCCCAGCCTTAATATTAGTAATGTAGCAACACACCTGAAGCTAGAACAAGAAGAGACAACACACAATAAATGAGTAGCAAAAAGTAATCAAACCCAGGACTGAAATCAATAAAATAGAAAAACTACAAAGGATCAATGGAACAGAGTTGGTTATTTGAAAAAAAATCAATAAGATTAATAAACCCTTTGCTAAATTAACTAAAAGACAGAGAAAACAATATCCAAATTAATAAAATTAGAGAAGAAAGGGGACATCACAACAGACACCAAGGAAATCCAGAGAATCATAAAGACATGCTTTAATAACATATATTCCACTAATCTGGAAAATCAAAAATAAATAGATAAATTTCTTGATATATACCACCTAACAAAATTAAATCAAGATCAAATAAGCAAGTGAAACAGACCCATGATCCCCAGTGAAAGAGAAGAAGTAATTAAAAGACTTTCAACCTTCCCTTATTCCCCCAAAAACCTAGGGCCAGATGGATCTAGCTCAGAATTCAGAATTCAACCAGACCTTAATGCCAATACTTCTCAAATTATTCTGCAAAGGGGAACTGAAAGGAAAGGAACATTTGCCAATTCTTTTTATGAGTCCACAGTTATGCTGATACCATATAAAGACACAACAAAGTGAATTACAGACCAATTTCATTAAGAATGTCTATGTAAAAATTATCAATAAAATGCTTGCAAATATAATCCAAAAACACATTAAAGATAATGATCAACCATGATCAAGTAGGTTTCATCCCAGAGACGTGTTGACTTACATTTCTTGATGAACAAATGTTGAATCATGCCTGCATTTGTTTTAAGAAAGAGAATAGAAAGAGCTACCATCTACCTTCCTTGTCACCAACCCAAACTCCAGTCCTACTAGGCTACTGGGGTGAAGCTGAACCAAGAGCTTGGGAACAAGAAGATGCGCTAATTATCTTCTTTGTTTAATGCTTCAAATATTGTTGTCTTCAAATCTATATTCCAGAGGACAGAAAATGTTCTCATCTGTACCTTCCTCGTGAAGGGTCTACACTGCTGTGAAAATCCACTGGAGTAGTCCTTGCCAAAAGGAAAATTGAAAACTGCAATAGATAAATACACACTAAACAGCAGTACACATGGCCTGGGAGAGCACTGTGCTAATCAACTTGTTTGTAGCAATAAAGATAAAAATATATATATTTGAAAATGGCACACGGGTCATATAATCTATAGGGAAAATCATTGTGTAAAACTGAATAAAGAAGCCAGGGGCTCATGTATGCATGTTTATTGTAGAATAAACAAAAAGGTGCTGGATGAAGGTTGAAAACTTCCAGGGCTAGCAGCCTCTATTCTCAGCACCCAGGAGTAGAGGCAGGCAGATATCTGTGATTTTGAGGCCAGCCTGGTCTACAGAGTGAGGTCCAGGACCCAGGAGAGGCTCCAAAGCTACAAAGAAACCCTGTCTCGAAAAGATAAAAAAAAAAAGAAAAAAAAAGAAAACTTCCAGGGCTAAATAAAAAAACAAAGCAATAAAGAAATTGGTTTCTAATTTAATGTTAATAATTTAAATTCATTTTAGCATATATCTATTTTATGTGTATGACTATTTTGTCTGAATGTATGTATGCACCATCTCTCCAGCCCCAAAAGTCATTCTTAAGATAAAATCATTGAAGCTGCAGAGATGCTGGATGTTCTTGCAGAGGACCTAGGTTCAATTCCCAATACCCACATCATGGTTCACGCCCATCTGTAAACTCTGGTTCTAGGGAATCTGACACCCTTTTCTGGCCTTTTCAGGCATCAGGCATACCCATGGTGCACAGACATACATAGAAACAAAATACCCATACACATAAAACAAAACTTAAAAATAATACAACTATTAAATAATACAACTTTTAAAATGCCTTTTATACCACCATCACCAACAAAGCAGAAACAATTAAACAAAACACCAGTAGGTCTCATAATGTCCCTTTCCCCAATGAAAATTCTCTCTTGCTCCTCGGCCTACAAATGATGTGTAGACTGTATAGCTTGGCACACAGCAGGGTGTGTTAGCTTACAATTGAATGTATTTTACCAGCTAATTCCCAGTACATGTTCCAGGCTTTTCACCAGGTTGCATGACTGGGAGATGCAAGTGCTGAAATGTGGCCAGCTGGGTTTCACTTATCAACACTCCCTCCTCTGATTTTTGAAGGTAAGAACCTCAGAGGCTGGTGTACTTCTTCGCTCAGTGCCCCTCCTTCAACCCATTTTGAATGCTACACACTAACCCCAGTCTGTCATTACAAGTGTATTTGTTGAATAAATTAATGGTTCATTATTCTTTCTGCTCGTATTAGTTAAGCACCTGCAATAGATAACATTGACTTGGACATACATGGATACAAAAGGAAAGAAATACAAACACAAAAAGCATCCTTGGGCCAGAAAGACGGATCGGCAGGCACCTGTTATAAAGCCAGATGATCCAAGGTTCATCTCTGGGACACACACACAGATTGAAAGAGAACCAACTTGCTAAACTTGTTCTCTCACCTTCACAAGCATGCTGTGGCATGCCCACTCTCTCCCATCATATACACACACAGTAACAATAAAATAAAAATTCTTCAATCAAAATTACCATTCTTTACCGAGCTTTCATGGACCTCTTATTATCTGATATATAATCTATTATGTTTCACATATATAAATGCTGGACATATCATTAATGTATTGTATATAGCATAATCAGTAAAGCATCATATATGAAATATAGTATTATATAAGAGAGAAATGATGGTCTATTGTCTAGTATATCTTAGTGTATCTGAAGTAGATCGCAAATGATGAGAAAGAGGAGACATGGGAGCTCTTCTTAAGGGCTTGGTCAGTGGGCATTAGGATTTGACTTTTGTTCTAAGGAAGTAGCCAGTGTTACCCAAATGACCATAAGCAGGAGAAGAGCATAGCCTACCTTCTACTAAAGAAAGATTAACGTGATAGCATAATGAGAGCTCTCCATGCAGAGAATAGATGTAGTTCACAAGATCATTGCAATGGCCTAGGCTAGTGTGGATTGTAGATCAGGAATATGGTGATGATGATGATATTAAACATAAAAATGATTATGTTCAGACTATTTAGAGAGAATGTCCCAGGGGAAACATAAAAACAGAATGACTGCTGAGGATGACATGGAGTGGAGCTTGAACAATTGAAGAATGTATGTATCTATTGGTTGATCAATTGGAAGCACAGGCTTGGGATTGAAGTAGACACTAGCATGTGGTTTAGAATTCAAGATAAAAGCAATGGGTATAGACATAATTTTGTGTATTATCAGTCTCCAGATAGCATCCAACAGCATCAAATGGGATAACCTTGCAAGGAAACACACATACAGAAAATGGGCCTGGAAGTGAGGCCTGAGAAGGTTCAAAGGTAGAGTTTGATAAGACAGGGAAGATAAACACATATGTCAGTGTAAACATACAGCACCTTACATAAAAATAAATGATAAATTTATGTAGCAAAATAATCTGGACCATAAGTAGAGCACAGCAAAAACCTGTGAATTGGGATGTATATGGTGTAAAAATCTAGGATTGGGTCTATTACTTGCAATATTGTTTTTTTCTTATTATGTTTCCCTGGAAAACAAATAGTTTTACTCTGATGTGAAAGAATAAAATCATGACTTTATCCAAAATATTTCTATAGATAAGATAGAAATTAAGAAAATCTATATTAAGTCTAATGATGTAAGTCTGATTTCTTATGGTAATCTGTAAAAGACCAATACAGAAGCATACCTACATATAGAAAGTTGATGATAACCACTTATAAGAAGACCATGATTTTTTTCCCAAGGAAGCACATGTAGAAAGAGGCTTGGATCCCAGTCCATGGTACTATGGGGAGGTGATGGAACACTCAGAAGTCAGGGCCTTACAAAGGAAGGTAGGTCACTGGGGTATGTCTTTAGAGTTGATATTGGGACCATGGCTCCTGTCTGTCTCTTTTTGTTTCTTAGAAACCACAAGATGAATCAGTCTCCTCCATACATTCCCACTGTAGTTCCAAGCAAAAGAAGCAAGTCAGCATAGACTGACACCTCTGAGTTTGTAAAACTACTCAATACATTGTATGAGTAATTAATAAAAAGGATGCCAAAATGTGATGCATTTATACAAAGATGCATTATCCTGTGTCATCTATAAAAAAGTGAAATTGTAAAATTCCCAGGTAAATGGACAGATCTGAAAACAGTCATTTAGAGTAACAGAATCCAGATACAGATAGATAAATACCTTTTTAATACTCTCTGTGGATGCTAGCATTGAACTTTTGGATGTGTGTATTTAAATCGCCATGATCATAGGAGTCAGGAAATGAGAAAGGGGTCATGTTTTCAAGGGAGATGACATAGAAGACATGTGGCATGAAGGGGAAGTGGGGAACAATGGAGCTACAAAAATCAAGTGTGTTTGGGGAAGTAGGAGGGCCAAGTAGGGATTATGGGGAGGGATAAACAACACTAAACACTTTTGAAAAATCTACATCATAGGCTGTCAAATAAAAGGTCTAGTAATAGGAACAAGTTATGTCTCTTGCAGTATTTTTTGTCAGTGGAATCAGGCAGACCACAACCAAACATGAAAAGCTATGGCCCTTAGTTTTGGTTACCCTCTAGAATTTGATGTTAAGGCCCTATTGCTGAAGATGCCTTACAATAGATTCATAGAACATGGAAAGAGTGAGTATGTACTGGATTGGATGCTTAATACCCTACTGACTAGTTATCATATTGTAGGAAATGTTGTTCATTTTACTGAGGGAGAAGTGTTATCCATGGTCTTACCCAGCATTGAAGTCTGTGAGCTAAAAAAATGATCAGCTTGGAAAGATATGCCCACTAGCGCAATAGTGGCACCAATGTTATGAGAGTAACCAACCACTTTCTAAGTTATATTTAAGCACCTGTCCAAACATCAAACTCATGTCTGGCACAATTAAAGGGGTCAGGAATCTGTGTCTAGTTGGGTCAAGGGGAGAACCTACTAATATTATATTTTTTAAGTGAACATAGTGTTGAACTAATTCCTAATGATTTATTTTTACAACCATAGATTATGGTATCTCTCAACTCTAATCAGAGAAGCAGTTTCCTTTTTCTAGTAGATAGCTATTAATACGGAGACCTGCTACTGGTCAACATGCAAAGGATGTGGAGTCTTCGGCCCAGGCTGGAACACCTATATCATAACTTTTCTACCAAGGTTTGGGAAATCATTAAGGAAGAGGGGCAGAAAGGTTTAAAGAGCCTACTGGAAAATCATTTTCTGAGAACGACAGTGTAGTTATACATATAAACTTACAGGAGTTGTGTGGGCACGCAGAAGACCTGCACAAGCTCAAGCCAGACAAGGTCCCATAGGAAGGGGAGGGGGGCATGAGGTCCCACCACTGATTAAGGCTGCTAGCTGCTGGAAGGAGAGTCAAAGTTTTTTTAAGGATTCAATCTGGGAGTCTGCCAACCATGACCGGCAGCACTAAGTGGACTCAGTGTGTTCAAAAATATAACACATACAATTGGAATCTAATTGTTTTGGAGGGATAGTGGAGAAACTGGAGATGAGTGACTGTGAGATGAATTTCATTAAAATACAATATATGCATTTATGAAATTCTCCAGTAAAACTACCAGTTGTCTAACATTAATGTAAAGGTCAGAACAATAAAAACTTTAAAGAAATCAAGAGCTAAGGCAAGATTCCTTAAATGTTTATAGAAAGTGTAAAGCACAGTGGGTAAGAAACTTGACATGGTAGGTGTTATCATTATCAAAGAATGACATACACAATGAGTCTGCAAAAGGTAGACAGAACTTTTAAGAAAATATTTGTTTTGCAAAGAACTTATACCTAAGTTATATAGCATGTACAATGCTACAAATCATGTAAAAGGGTGGCACAGGGGAAAATACATAACAGAATACCAAAGTATGAAGAGCCCACAAATTCTCCAAACATACTAAAGTCATTAGTGAGAAAAATGTATTTTAATTATGAGAAAAATGAAATTTTGAGCAAATTTGAATAATACTTCTTACACCCCAGTTTATGAAATTAAGAAGTCAGGTGAGACAAAGGTTTTTAAGATTGACAAAGATAAATTCAATTGGATGCTGATGATCTATGACTTGGAACATGGTTGGCATTAGCTAATCAAACAATCTATGTGTATATGATATTCCAGAAATCCTGTATTCTAAAACAGTCAGTATAAACTTTAAAAAATATGAATATCTGGAAATCTATCTAAACAAGATATGGGTCCAACTCCCAGGGTTCTGACTCCACAAGTTTTATGAGAAGTATTGAGAAGTTACATTTTTAAAAAGATCCTGAATATTGCTGTACAGTCTCTACCCTGAGACCATAACCTCAACTCTTCAACATGTCTATCAAATGACATGTATATGAACATTTACTTTAAAATCTTAATAATAGCCAAAAGCAAAGTAAAACAAAATCTACAATCTAAAATCAACCCAAAGTCTAACTAGAAGAGAACAGACAAAATAACTCAGGAAATTCCAGAACAATATGGTCATCAAAAGTAATGCTGATTGGATCGCTTTTCAAGTCGCAGAAGAAGACATCAAATCTCACATGACTTCCTCTATCAAACCTTCCAAAATTAGGCAATGTTGAATACAGTAGATAGCCATGGCCATTAGTGGCACCACAATCAAATGGAAGGAATATCACTCAGTGCTGAGAACTCTTCTAGGAACCAAGAAGGAATAAGGATTCCATCAAATTAATTACATGAAGTTAAACCATGACATTATTTCCCAAATTTACCTGACACATGGAAGCCTTCTCTTTTTCTGTAGTAATACATTAACCCATGAAGCCCTAGCCACTTTACATCCACTTCAGAACTAAAACTCACTGGCATGGTTATGGACCAAATGTTCACATTGATCAAACAAGTAAAATGGATAAAAAATGTGGGAATCCCAGGTGAGGGCCTATGGGAGTGGTGGGGACTATGGAGAAATCAGAACAGCACTCCTCTCAAAGGGCCCATTTTGAGCACTAACTATTATGTAAATTTACATCTGTCATTGCCCAGCCTTCTAAGCAGTTAAAAGATGAGGAGATGGATAAATTAGTGATGCACAGAACTGAAATGGATCTTTAGGTCACTAAACAGAATGAATCGAGTTCACCTAAACTACCCAGTACATGCTATATCTGGAAAAAGAGGAATCAGTCTCATACTGGAGTTAACCATATCAGAATCCCAATTTAGACAAGGTACATTTGTGATTATATATGATATCACTAAGAAAAAGCAAGGGTCATTGAAACTCTTTACAAAATGTTTCTGTTTGTTTTCATGAGTCTTAAATATATTTCACAATGAGAAGTTTTATTTTTAAATGTCTGTGCTATAAACCCATACATTTAAATATAACTGATTCAATCATTTTGTAATAGTCAATTGGTTCCTCTCCACGAATGCATACTCAGCCACAGTGGACCAAATGTATCCCGAACCATTTCCCAGCTTCTGAGTCTATGCCCAGACTATTTAATGTTTCTATTTTATAAATCATTCCTAATGCTTTTCCCCAGTTCTCTTTCACAAGAGGACCAACATCATCAACCAAGTCTTAGTTCTCAGCATGAAATCCTCCTGCTCACAGCCTTTTACATCTTCCCACCCTGTAGAGCTTTAGACTAAGTATGGAGAATTCTTAGTTTGCTGGTCAAGGCCCATTAAATCAAATAATGGCCTAAACTTGCAGTTTTCAGCACTTACCCTCTCTGTGTATCCTACCCTAGCCTCTAAATTCCAAGACAAAAATCTGTGCAACTCAAAAGTGGCCTCCTCTGTTTCTTTTCTCAGTGTTTTTATTTGAATTGTCCCTAGGAACATTCATTTTCTCTTTTCACCACTTGTTCTACTTGGAACACATGCTTTTCTACCAAAGAAGCACATAGACTTTGATCGTATCACGGTTACTTTTGTACATATATATTTTTAACTTCAAAATTATCTGTTCTTTGGATTAAGAGATCATAAATGACTTTTGTCTGTGTATCATAGTAAACAAAAAATGGAATTAGCCCATCACAGATACACAAACACTTGTTGAATTGAATCGGGATATCAAAATGTAAACATTGCAATAACGATCTAGGCAAGTTTTACTTATGGTCACTCATCTGCAGTAGGGCCATGGTACAAGGTTGTGAAAAGACCACAGTGGTCTGGAGGAAATCTGCACCACAAGCTAAACTGTGGACTTTGGCTTCCATGACACCAGGAGCAGGGCTTGAAAATCTGTGGAGTACATGGACTCCTAATGCCACCCTAATGTGACCCAGGGAGGGATATGTTGGTGCCTTGGAAAGTGGGTATATGTGACATCTGAGGATGGCTAGGTCCAAAGGAAACTCCATGTCCCCAAATACCAAAAAAAGGTAGTTCAAATATCAAGGAATGAGTTCAACCTGGACTATAGAAGGAAAAACTTCTGGAGGTTAGACAAAATCCAGCATCCCTCAGGAATCTGTGAAGCTAATAATCCCTTTCTCCTCCATCCACCAAAAGAAGTCATTTATCTTATCAATGGAAGAAGGGACAAATGGCTGCCTATGGTGGTATCTATGAGCATACCAAAGTAAACACTGGCCTCCAGACTCCTCAGTATCACAAGTACCAGTTATACATTTCAAAGTCTATACTAGCCATCCTAGCCCTTCTCACCTCCTCCCTACCTTAGACTCCCACCAGGTCACTGGGCTTCCCTCATCACCACCACAGCTACTCCTTCTTGGTGTGGGAGATCCTTCTGTCTGTGTGTTGCTTTTATTGGTTAAAGAACTGCTTTGAGCCTATAGCAGGGAAGAATAGAAGCAGGCAAGGAAAGCTAGGCTGTATGCTGGGAGAAGGGCAGAGTTAAGGAGATACAATGGAGCTGCTGCTGAAGATAGACTGCTGAAACTTTGCTGGTAAGCCACTGCCATGTGGCGATACACAGATTAATAGAGATGGGTAAAATTAAGATGTAAGAGTTAGCCAATAAGAAGCTAGAGCTAATGGGCCAAGAAGTGATTTAATTAATACAGTTTCTGTGTGGTTATTTTGGTTCTGGGCAGGTGGAACGAACAAGGGGCTCTCTCCCCCAATACCTTCTCCTTATATATTCCTGCTATTTTCAATATATTTTCAATATTCTCTCTCCCTCCCTCCCTTGCTCCCTGTTTTGCTCTATCCCCCCACTCCACTCCTGCTTCTCTCATGACCAGGTCCAGTCTTCTGGCCATGTTCTATCTCCTTCCTCTCCTCTGGACTCTTTAGATGCCTCTGGATGTCTCTCTCTTACATCTATAATAAAAACCTTCCCCTTAAGCATACCATGGAGTGGTCATATTATCATATTCTACAGCTAGTTTCCATACTAAGCTGTCTTCTGCAGCACTACCCAGCCTGGAACTCACTGTATAAACTAGTTATATCCTCGACTTTGCAGTGGTATTTCTGTCTCATCCTCCCTGTGGAGATGCAATATTCTGACAATATCTCTTACATCCTAAGAGACTGTAATTTGAGCTGGATCTGACAGCCAAAGTTAATAATACACCTTGGAGTCACTTAAGCTAAAGACTGCTATCCTTCTGTTTACTTAGCCTGTTTAACCTGCCTTTAAGAGAACACTGTAGCAATCAACCTTATTTCTCTTGGATTTCCATGTGATCAACTTTGATAACCTAAGCTAATGTGTAGCTGCAATCTTAAATTAGGGATCTCTCAGGCCCCTAGCCCAGAAAATGTATGTGTATCATTTCTTGAAAGTTTCAAATACAGAGGCTGAAAGTAACTTCATAAAACAAACCAGAAAAGTTGAAAGCAAAAATCTTTGATAATGGTTGACAAACATTGATATTCGTTATCTGGATCAGCTGGGATAATTTGGAGTCCATGACTTAAGCTCTTGTAAAAGTGTTAACTATTTCAGTAAAGTATCCCGTTCCTTCCCCCAGACAGACACACGGGGCTAGACAGAGATACAGATGCAGGTACAGACGCAGGTTCATTCAACAGACAGAGGGCAGAAGCCACAGGGAACATGAAGTAGAGAGCTCAAATCCACACTTGCTCTTAGTTAACTGACTCCTAGGGGAAGTGCTTTGATTTCTTTCCTTCATGTAACAGCAGTGCTTTACTGGTGACTAGGAGTTAATCACTCATGCATAGAATCCACACATTTCCCAAGTCCTAGATTACAAGAATATACTACCCATATGCTCATTTCTCATTCAGTAATCTCCCCGTGTTCTTTCTGGGAAAATAGCCTCACTTGGATGTCTGTGATGTCTGCATGATGTTTATGGCCCTTGTGTGCTTTACAGTTCTTGATCCTTCACTCATGGCCCCAAACAATCTCTGCATCACACATAAAGGACAGGCCACTAAAGGAAAGACATGTATCTAGCGTGCAGTAACTGCTGGCTTTCCCCTGCAATATTCATAATTTCAAGTCTACAATCAGACAATAAATTTCTCATTATGAACTTCTGTCATAGTCAGTAATTGAGTAGTTGAAAGCCTAATTTTGAGAAATGCATTTTTTTCACTGTCATCAGCAAGTTTTCTATTCTCATTCAAGAAAGGGACAGAAACTTCTTACACCTCTGTGTATTCTTCTATGAAGCTGGGTATCTGAAGAAGTCAAAATCCAACAGTTCCACTGTGTGAACTGGTGGGGGTCTCACTCCTTTCAGAAGCCTTGTTTTAGACTGCTTGGTCTCCCCATAGGAGGGGTGAAAGAGGCACACTCTAATCATTCTGCAGCTGGACAAGGCTCGCTGGGAAAGGGCTCTCTGTCCAAAGTCAGAGTACAGCATGCTGTAACTACGACTAAAGTTGAACCACTAACAGTCATTGGTACTTCAGGCTTCTAGAATGATCAGAAGAAAAACAAGGTGCAGGGCAGCTCTAGTATCAAATAGGTCAAGTTGATTAGCAGGAGTGGGGCACTAGAGCCCAGGGGTTCCCTCGGTTGAGCTACCCCATCTGCAGCTTAGCTTCTGGGGCTGAAAGCGGCAGGACTGTAGGGCATCTGCACCAAGCTTGCTTAAGGTACATTACCTCTGCTGAAAGCCAAGGCAGGGGTCCTGAATTCCAAGGGCCTCTTCCAGAGTGAGCTGTGAGTGGTGTGTTATGTGTAGCAAAGTAGAATTCCTTTAGCAATTTCACCACGCATGTCTCAGAGTGACTCTCTGAGTACTATTTTTGCTTAATTGGAAAGGAAAATTGTGCTTGCATCAGAGCCATCCATACCTGCCACTGAAGACATATGTGTTGCCCAGAAATTGCCTTTCTCAGATAGGCACATTCAGGGGGTTTTAAACTATGCATCAGCAGGAGCTTTGGAAATCCCCTCCTAAAGTAGAGATTCCCAGGTAAATCAGGAAGCCATCCAAAAGGCCTCACAGCTCAGTTCCCATACCCCTGTATATATTCAACCCAGAAATCTTTTCCTCAGCAGCAAAGTTCAAGTCTAGTCAAAACAGAATAAGCACACATTCAGCTGTGACCTAGCAGGCTTAAAATCTGTTGCATCATGTAAAAAAAGAAATGTGCCTTTGCTTAGATGAAGGGAGACAACGAAGATCCTATTTAAACATCTTCTGAATTCTAACTAATGTGTTTGTTACACTAAAGGACAAAAATATTAGTCTTTAAAACAACTTTTTTATTGAATCCTTGTGGATTTCATATCATGCATCCTGATCCCACTCATCTCCCCATGCCCTCACTTATATGCTCTGCCCTTGCAGCCTCCCCCAAAATACAAACTTTAAAAGAAAACCAAATAACAAAACAAAAATAAACAAACAAGCAAAAATAAATTAAATAATAACAACAACAAAATAAGACTAGGAGGTAACTCACCCTAATCCCCACCTCATCTCTAAACTGCTAGAGCATGAGAAGGGGACCTGCAGAGCTAAAGCTGCAGGATCCCCAGGACCCAAGACAACAACAGGATATCCAAGAGGAATCCCAGTGAGGACCCAGAATGGAGGGTGTAGCAGAAGCCAGAGGCCTCAAACCAGACTATTAACTTCTTGCAGTCAACACTCACAAGTAAAGCTGTATGGACTAAAGGGTGTTGTACTGTGTGACTCACTGGGCCACACAATAGCACCCATGCTGAGATTTTTTTTAATATTACATTTAATAGCAAGAGTAGAAAATAAAGTCCCTTTTTTTTGCAACCAGCTTTGAAAAGAACCCTTTGAAAGGATCAAGAAATGCAACTATTTCCAGGGTATCTTTAAAAGCTGAGAGGCAGACGTCCAGATAACACCAAAGCCATTGGTTAATAAAGCTACTCTATGCACAGCCTCAAATTAGGAGTGGCACTGAGACCAGGGAATGTCTAAACCATCGCCACCTGTTTGCCCTGAAAAATCAATTAAAGTCACAGTTTCATAGCGGCCACATTCTGACCAATAAAATGCAGACAGCTCCCATCCTCCTGTTCCCTGAGTTACTTCCAGGGAACATGCCAGAAACCTGCATCTTTAGTCTCTCCTCACCTCCCTGTTCATATCTGTATGAACTCACAGCAGTAAGAGCAGCTCCAGGAGCTGGTGGTGGGGCTGTGGTGGGACTGGGCAGGAGAGAGCAAGATGAGAGGGGAGCCAAAGGGGGGGAGGAATGCCAGCTCCCCTCAGCTGCATGTCAAGAAATCTTCCTCTTCTGACTGAACTACATCGTTTCTTCAAAGGGTCTTTTTGCTTCTCCTTTTCTTTTCTTCCCCCACCTTCAAAACAGAGTTCCGCGCTGCATTCTCCAAGCAAGAGAGGAGATCCAACTTTGGAAGTTGAAAGCAAGGGCAGAAAAGCCATCACAAGTGTTTTAGTAATTTAACGAATATGCATAATGAACCATATGCCCAAAGGGCCTGTTCTTCATGTGGGCCAGATTTTTGTTTGAATTTTTAATTTTTATATACAGATGAAACATTCAGTGCAATCTACCCACAGTAAGAGATAACACACAGAGAGAAAATGTGTGAGAAGAAGTCCACCACACCGAAGCAGGGGCCGGAAAGCCTCGAGAAGCGCCCTCTGAAGAGTTTGATTCAAATGTGTTTTTCTCCTCTAGCAATTGCTCCTGTCGTCTGCTTAGCGTCTTCAAGGCACACATGTAATGCACACACTGACAACTTTATTCCGGATGAGTAAACTACTGTGTTGTCGACTGAGACGTGTGAAAATCCCAAGGGGAAAGCAAAGATTTCTTTTTCAAAAGTTCCGTCCCCACCCATCACTCAGTAGCATCGGGAATCCCAGGGAATCCTCCCAGGTCTCTTTCGCATGCTACATAAATACTATACTGTGGGCTTCAGGCCACATTTGCAAGCTGTATTCATAGCTGGGGCTGCTCTAAGTGCGATCCGCACCTCTCGGTGATGAAATGGTGCCCAGTGGGGAGAGAACATCCAGGGTGGTATCGAGACCTGCCCTCCCCGGGACTCCTACAACCACACAGATTACACACGTGACACACAGATACCAATGCTCCCTAAACGGCCTTGTGAAAGAATCAGTCAAGCCTTCATTTTAGGTTTTTGGTGTCATTTAGGAATGATCACATTGTTTCATGGACTCCAAGGTATACAAGATTTCGTAAATATACTCCAAAGCAGGGGAAGTGTGCTTGTGTGCTACGTGAAATTTGCAATGTTATTCTGGACAGAGCTATCAGGTGCTGTTTGTGGAAGGATCTTGTTACCATTTTAGAATATGTATGGCTGTGTGTGTCCTTGTGTGTGCATGCATGCCTTTGCATGTGAGTGTGTGTTTCAATGTACAAGTATTAGGTATGTGTGTATTTGTGTATGTTTGTGGTTTGGTAATGGAGGAAACCCAGAGACATTAAGGCTCACACTTCCCCACATGCTTGTTTAACTGATCTACTGATCTAACCCCAATACAAAATGCCACGCAGCATTTCAACACTGAGAAGAGATGATGAAAACACATCGGGCCAGAAATCAATGCAGAGCGTTGGACCTGTGTGAAGGCCCCATGGGACACAGTGGTACTATCCTTCTCACAAGGTAAACTCCAGGGTATTTAAAGAGCAAGTAGGAACCATATTGTAAACATCTTCTCTGGTTCCTTTCATCCCTCATGTGGGCCTTCCAACCTGGTGGGGGATCGAGTGGTCTAGGTGGGAAGACAGATACCCTTCAACTGCAGCAGAAGACAAAAAAACTGCCAGGGAGCATCACCTCTCCTGACTGCTTAAATCCTTTAAGGATGTGTGTGAGCAATTAGAGAGGGAGTGTAATCTTTGCAGAGTGCATTAACATTCCCGACCTCCCAGACAATAGATCAGACCTCAGACACATAATGCTTCCCTAAGGCTTTTTAGCCAGTGTATTTGATCTCTTAGTCACTCGGGCCTCTGATACTAAAGGTATCATCCACCTCCAAAGCATTATTCTTGGGTAACTATGGCCACTACAGAGGCTGGACTTCAATCAAGCAGAGAGCTGGATTGTCCCTACAATCCTCAGCAAGATACCACACCCTCCCCGTTTTTTCCAAGCTCAAAGCTGGTTCTGTAAAAGTAAATGAGCTATATGAATATGCATAGGTCAGTTGAGGATCACAAGATAGTGATGGGGTTATCCCCCTCAAAAAAAACACACCATGCTTTTGCCCTTCAAATTAGCTTCATAATAGATCTCTTGAAGGAAACCTCAGGAGAGTGATAGACAGCACAGTTATATGCAAAAGGCAGGGGCGGGAATCAAATACAGTCCTTACCCTGGTACTTTTAAATCTTCTATTTTGCAGGCTTCTGGGCCAGACAACTGGTCAAGCAGTAACCTATTTCCCGCTGAAGGTATCCTCTCTGCCTGCTAATCTCACAGAGGAAGCTTGGCTTTCACCATTTATTATAAACATTTTCGAGAATTGCTTACCACGACATATTTTTAATGGATTAGATTCTGGTCAGCTGCTAACAGAGCAGAGAACTGAATATTCTTTATATGGAGGCTGCAAAATAGGTTTTCAGGGGGTCGGACTTGCCTTCCTCTAGTCTCCCTCATGAGTAATTGAAAGAGCAATTGAAACAGAATATAAGAAATCTGGTTTCTTTTCTGCCTCTCTCTCTCTCTCTCTCTCTCTCTCTCTCTCTCTTCTTTTCTCTCCCATTTCTATTACAAGATGATATGGATCCAAGGGACCAGTAGACCAGACCTTATCTGGTTTTGAACTTTATCATAAGACTTAGCAGACAGTTCTGAAGAAAGACGACAGAAATCCAGATATTGTCCCCAGGACCATTACAGTTGTCCGCTGATGACACTAAACTTCTAAAGCCTAAAGCATTAAACCAAACTAATTGCATTTCCTTAGAATCATATCAGTTCCCTCAGAAAATGTACGCTGCAAGATTTTTGTTTTGTTTTGTTTTTTTAAATGGGGATGCAAGAAAATAGGAGCCGAAATTAGCTTTATGCTTAAGCAAATCGCGCTAGAGTAGTGTCTTCAAGCTGAAAACTAAAACATTGCAGATGAATATATGCCTTTGCAAAATTTGCAATTTAAGAACTTCTGAACCTTAACCTGCTTGAGAAAAAGAAATCTTGACTCTGTAAGTCATTAACTTTGCCTTTACAGTTCCTAAAGCCCAAAAAGAAGCAAGGAGAGAAACTGAAATGCTCTTATATCTGCTATAAATTTTCTAATTGAGGACAATTGTTTGTGCTGTAATTTTCGCAGCAGATAATATCTTTTAAGAAATCTGTGATTCTGAGAACATTGAAATTAACCTTAATTAGGCAAGTAAGAAAAGACCCCTTACAGCAACTGAGTTTTAATATTACAGCTTAAATATACGTCTTTGTATACACACACGGGGGGGTGGAGAGAGAGAGAGAGAGAGAGAGAGAGAGAGAGAGAGATTTTCTAAACAAGAAATAATGTGTAACTTTACCTAAAAGTCACGTAAAAATAAAATTCAATACAAATGGGCAAGGCATCTGATTGATACAGAAAATATGGACTACCCTGTCAGTAATCTAGATTCTATTCCTTCTGCATGGACATAAACAGGCTACATAATGTGAGAGAAAATGATTGCAAAAACGGAACAGAAAATTATACAACATGGAAATTAAATTTTTAAATGGATGTAATAATTTCTGTTTACAGATTATTGTATCAAATTAAAAATAAATTGCTGGAATTAAAATCCCCACGTAGTCAACAGAGAAGTACCTTGGGATTTTCCTCATTTGTGGGCTTCTGCCGCCACCTGCAGGATTTTGAATAATGCAGACAGGCAGCAAGCTGCTTGCTCATTCTTTTTTATGTCCTTTCCTTTTCTTTTTCCTTTTTTTTTGTTTCCTCCAACTTGTCTTTGTGTGTGTGTACAAGGGAAGGTGTGTGTGTGTGTGTCGGGGGTGGGTAAGTGGCCATACACGTAAACATTATTCTTTGGTAGCAGTTACATTGTTTGAAAATTTAAAAACCACAATAAAAGGCAAAAGTAAGCATACTAGAAGAGATTCCTCCATTTAAGGAGGGCTCCAGCAGCTACGTTTAAACAAAACATGCTTTTTGTTCCTATCATGCAAACTAAAATGGGGGTGGCAGACAGCATATAGAATTTCCTTATGAAAAAGGACTGTATTCATTTCTCAGGAAAATAGTTCATGTTTGGGAATAATTTACAAAATATTTCTGAGTGTTCTACCTAGATCCATAAAGAACAGGGGCAATATTACTATTAGCAAACACATACTCAGTATTCTGCTGGTTTGAAAATGGAAGGCATATTTAAAAATATTTTTCAGAAATGATGATTGTAGACCAATGAGTGAAGAACAGGTTTTTTCCTTTTTTCTTTTTCTTTTTCTTTCTTTCTTTCTTTCTTTCTTTCTTTCTTTCTTTCTTTCTTTCTTTCTTTCTTNTCCTTCCTTCCTTCCTTCCTCCCTCCCTCCCTCCCTCCCTCCCTCCCTTCCTTTTTTTTTGGCAGAAGTTAAAACTCAGCACTTTGCAAACACACAGATCCCAGGCTATTATAGTCTTTGTCATCATCTACATCATTAGCATCTCTGTCCTTACTGCATCCTGATGCTGGCGATCCATTCACCCTAACAGAAGGGTCAACCAAATCCACATGATCTATGTCCCTGGGAGCATTATCTTTCCAACAACTCCGTTGACTTATAAACTAGTTTCTAATAGGAGGCCTTGAGGGGAAAATGTGCTGTCTGAAAAACAACAGAACCCGTAGCTGCTGTGTAGATGCAATTCATACTCGGGAACGAAAAACCATAATAGCTAAGTGAATGCTAATAAAAGTCACACCTTGTAAAAATGGTGGACGGCTGATGTGGGGGGTGGTGGGAGGTGGGCTCTTACGCTGTCTCTGGGAAGTCTAAGGAAGGCCTTGTTTCTGCTCCTCTGATGGAACACAAACATTTCTCCAACTTTAACATTCTGTGGCTCCATCTTCTCCAGATGCAAACAGCAGCCCTGGCTGTCTCACTCAGTATTGGCTTTGCCAAGAAGTGTACACCATGTCTTACTTTTCTTTTTCCCTCTTTTCTTAGGCAAGAAGGAAGCCTCCATGACAATTGACAGAAACTTTAAAGAGATTGTGTAGACATAGAAAATTCATTCCAAACGGACATGGGGAAAATTTGGATTGTGGGTGTTTGAAAATCCCATGGAAACTAAAATAGTTCATAAGCCCTGCTCAAAAGGGCTTTGCATTGAATATGATTGTGGCTTTTCTCATATCCTTATGTGGTTTTTGACACAAGTAAGATGCAAGATATGGGTTATTAGGCCAGTGAACAACTCATACAAATAAAAACAAATAATACACACACACAAACACACATACATACTCACACAAATATCTGTTATTTTAAAGAGCTAATGACATAACCTCAAGATCCAGGGAGAAGCAACAAAACATGCCTTTCAAAAGCATAAATCAAATGGCTGCAGTGCAATCCCGCAGTAAACCCTAACCAGACCACAAAGCAGGTTGCTCTCCATAAACATCAGATCAGGCAGCTCCAATGATTACTGGGCTCTCTTGTAACTGTCACCTGTGGTGGGTCTAATTACAGGCTACCCAGGCGAGCACGCCCACATCACACAGCAATAAAAGGCCTTCCGTTTGCAGCGCCCAGCCAGACAATGAGAGCACATGCCACCTGATGCAGAGCCCCAAAAGATCAGCCAGAGAGACTAATAAAAATAACAGCTTAGAAACAAATAACAAAGCTCAGACTGCAACCAAAAGGCAATATCAAATTAGCCAGAAATAGAAGCGCAGGGTGTGGTTCTTCAACGGGTCAAAGCCTATGCTGGGAAATGGCTGTGGCTGATTCCACACGTGCCCTTCCCTCTCTCTATTTCTAGATATTCTTTTCCATTTTTGTATCACTCCAAATGTTTGCACATCCAGGTGTTACATTACAGAAACAGGTGGAGAGGAGAAAAAGCACTCTTCTCTTAAAAAAATAAAATAAAATAAAATAAAATAAAATAAAATAAAATAAATGCTCCAAGATTCAACAACCACAGATTCCCATTGGAGATTTCATCCAGCCCTCCTGTTGTTGGCTGCCTTTTGGCCATTTTGCTGCTAATTAGCACTCCCCTGAACAGGCAGGGTGAGAAAAACGCATGAGACAAGATGACAATAGAGTTGTCAGATAGTCTCCAATTTTCCACACAAGAGAAGCTACAGGGTAGTGCATCAGAGGAAGGATCAGAATAAAAGGAACAGATGGTTTCCAGTGATCCTGGCATTCTTCCAGGAAGCAATGTTTATATGCCTACTGTGTACCCCACACAATCATCAGCAGTAAGAATCTAAGACTAGACCTTTGCTATTCGAGGCATGGTATACCATACCGTAATAATACATAGAGTCACTCTGTATAATTCCTCAATATAGCACACAAGCACAGAGTGTGTGTCCTGCTTTTGATGTGAAGAACTTGAGGGAGGCAAGTGTGAAGACAGCTATCAAAGCCTCGAGGGCGAAGGTCCATGCTTTGGGATTTGGAGATTATAGGCACATTAATGAGTCCCGGGAACTAGTTGGCTCTTGAACATTCAGTACAGCATATAACATGGATCTTGGCATTTTTACCTCACAAAACCCACTTCACAATGCAATACTCTTCGTAGGACTTTTGCTAGAACAACATCAGTACCCATTAGTACTTACAACTCCTGCCAGTACTTGTCGCTTATGTCATAAAAAAAATTCCATGTTATTATCAAAGTTGGTTTTCAAAGAGATTTTTTTCATCAACTATTTCCATATTCAAGGTATTATCTTTTGTTTTCAATTATGAGAAAGGAAGGTGAAAGAATACAAGCAAAAAGGTAAATTGTGATGTTTCAGGTTGTCAACCTTAATCTAGAATCTCCTTAGTGCTATATTGGTGCAGGAGAATTGTCTGTATTCTGTCCATCATGTATTTTAATAAAATGCTGACTCGCCACGCAGGAAGTATAGGTGGGTCAACCAGACAGGAAGTAGAGGCTGGGCGATGAGAACAGGAGAATTGCTGGAAAGGAGGAAGCCCATTCCTCCCACTTCTGCCCAGACTCTGAAGAAGCAACATGCGATCTACCCCACTGTGAAAGGTTCTGAGCCACATGGCTAACATAAAACAGAATAATGGGTTAATATTTTGATGTTCTCGATTATTCTTCTGACTCGATTACGGCCAATCAGTTTTATAACGTATGGAGATCTCTGTGTGATTTTCTTTGGGGCTTGCCAGCTGTGGGGTAATGGGTAGGACAGAAACCCCAACAAGCCGGCCCTCATGTTACACTATGGGTCTCAGAACATGCCTCGGGAGGATTATATTAATTGCATTAATTGAGATGGGAAGAACCACCTACTGTGGGTAGCACCATTCTCTTGGTGGGATGCTGGTCCATATATAAAAGAGAAAGTGAACTGAGCACAGGAATTCACTGCTGACTCTTTCTTGATTGTGGATATGACGTGACCAGTTGCTTTAAGCTCTTAGCACCTTGACTCCTACATCAGGATGACCTGTACCCTGGAACTATGAGTTAATATGAACTCTTTCTTCCTTCTGCTGCTTATGTCAAAGAGTATTCTATCACACCAGTAGGAATAGAAGGTAAGAAACACAGGGATGAGGAAGTGTGAGAAGCAGGTAAATAAGAGAGGAAAGAGTACATGGGGTGAGAAATATGAGACACAGGAAGAAAGAAAAAAGCAGGAGGAAATTTGATAGACCAACAGTTAGGTAGTATGAGAAGTTCATTTTTGCCTCTCCATATGTAACTATTGCAAACACGCTGTAACACCAGCCGTAATGGGAAGGAAGTACAATAGAAAGGGGGAGACGGTAAAGAAAGAAGCTAACCATTTGCTATACAAAAGAGTTACACGGCTGCTAGAATCCTATCTTTGTCTAAAACTTAAGGTTCTAACATGAAAACCACATTCAAGCTCACAATAGGGTGCTCCTGGAGATTAGCCTGAAATAGAGCTAGCTCATTGGCATTTGAAAGATGTAAGGGTTCTACGAGAAAGCTCAAAGAATGATGTGTGTGTGTGTGTGTGTTATCCACACATATCTTGTTTTTGTACATACATCTGATGCTGTGTTCAAGAGCAAGGAAAAACAGTTGCCTAAAGTTCAGCCCAAGAGGACGATGGGAAAAGGTAACAGTAACGGCAGAGTTCTGATGTTGAGGCTAGTATAAAAACCACAGAGACAGAGCTTATCATTCCTTGGCTATCTAGCATGGCTGTGTGAGCATGGCAGTGTGTACTGCTCTAGAATTAGGATAATAAGGACCTGGTGCATTATAAGTCAAACTCAGGATCCTCTAAGCTACCAAGTGACTCAGTCTGTATGTCCTATGATTCTGTCTGCCAACTCAATTCAATTATAAGTTGGAAAACATAAACATGAAAATATGCTAAAATAGTTAATAGTGTCCTTTTACATTGTCCTTAGATAATTTTTTAAATGCAATTACTATAATTTTATTAAATGGCATAATTAGTTAATGCCTGAGAAGTTGTCAATATAAGGTACAATTATGTTGTAAAATTTATAATCCTGATGTGCGATGATGGATTGTTCTTCTTTTAAAAAGTGTCAGAGAAGAAAATCTTTAAAATGTTTTTTGGAAGCATGGGTAGTCTTCCATTCTAAAAATGTGAGCAATCTTTGTATCAGTATTAAAATAAATGATATATCAAGAACTGTACTTTTATATTCATATTGTTTGCGTATGTATGTATATACTGTTAAGATGTCTTAAGAAATTCTCCCCTTCATATAAAATGGTTCAAACCTTGTATTTATTTTCATTCCTCTTATAAAAATATTGTTCATCTTTAAACTCCAGCTGCATAGGCACTGACCACATGACATGAGCAGTGGTAGCCGCCA